>SJYO01041852.1:96374587-96475521 GCA_006410555.1 Capra ibex
CCCCCCCCCCCCCCCCCCCCCACGTCGGCCCACCCGCCCCTGAGTACCTCCGCCCCGTCGCCTTCCTTCAAAAGGGATCTCCCAAGGGCGTTCATGCCCCCGTTAGGCGGAAAGGAAATGTTTCTGAACGACCCGCCGGCGACTCCTCACGGGCTTCCTCCACTGCCCTGCGACCCCTCTCGCAGCGCCCCTTTATCCCGCATCACGAAGGACTCTGCCCTCACCCGGGAGGGTGGGCGTCAGTTTTAGACGAACGCAGTCAGAACTGCCAGTGGGTCTCCGCTCACGTCTTTTGGCTCTTCAGCGGCTCCTCGGACACTCGCCTACAGCCCCGTCCCCTCGCACAACAACGGGGTAGTCGACCCCCGTCTCAGTCACAACCCTCGCGGGACGGTTCCGTCCTCCCCCTGCAGGGGGGTGACGGCGGGTAGTGACGACGGTCGGCTTGGACTGAGGTGGGTCCTGGGGACCTGGGGTCCGCCCCGCCGACCTCTCCCGCCGGGAGTCCGGAGGTCGGGGGCCCCACGTCTCCGGCTCTCCCTTATTCTTGTTTGTGGGACGAGTGTACGCACCCCCGCCCCGAGGGCCTTCAGGTTCAAGTAGAGCCTGGGGACCTACCCCAGTAATGGATCCACAAGAATCGTATTTTTGTTCCCTC
The DNA here is from genome assembly GCA_006410555.1 of Capra ibex. Taxonomy (NCBI): domain Eukaryota; kingdom Metazoa; phylum Chordata; class Mammalia; order Artiodactyla; family Bovidae; genus Capra; species Capra ibex. The sequence continues at coordinate 96,375,246 of SJYO01041852.1, forward strand.
CTTTAGTGTCTCCTTTTCCGTCTAAACTGGAGTTTTGTTTCGTTTTCAATATACTAGGTATACAGTTTTTTTTTTTTTTTTCAAACGTGTTTCAATTTTCCGTTTGATGTTTGAATATCGTTTATCGACAGTGTGCATTACCCGTACAACTAAGGGAGTTAGATATCTGCTAAACCTTTTTATTATAGGGTTATCTTTTTCAATCGGTTCTTATATTTGACTATTAAGTGTCTTCCCTTTATGTTCATATACAGGTCATTTGCATACTTTTAGAGTAACTGCTATTTTGAAGTCCTGCAGGGACCACCGTATCATTCTCAGGAGGACGATTGCGTCCACTGTAGCAGACTGGGGACCAGGTCCTTTTAGGGTGTACGGTTCCCTGTCGATTCGGACTGGAGATCTCGGGAGCCCGACGTTGGACTTCGGGCCCACGGGGTCTCGGGTACGAGACGTCGCTGTCTTCGGCGGCGCTGTTTTGCAGACGGGGCGTCACTTCTCATCGGAGCCGAGCGGCGTTCCTCCCTCTCGGGTCCGTTTCGTCGGGTCGTGGCGGGTTCTTCGCGAAAAGAAAAAAATAATCTATTTTATAACAGGTTTTCACCCCTTCACCTCCCCTCACTACAACGATTGTTCCCAAATACTAATAAAACTACACAAAATGTAGAGAACTCTCGTGGGAACTTGTCGTTCCTCTAGGTTGGTCAGGTAGGATTTCCTTTAGACAGGACTGACCTTCCTGACTACGGCTTCGACTTCGAGGTTATGAAACCGGTGGACTACGCTTCTTGACTGAGTGATCTGTTCTGGGACTACGACCCTTTCTAATTTCCGTCCGCCCTCCTTTTCCCCTGCTGTCTCCTACTCTACCAACTTGCCGTAGTGGCTGAGTTACCTGTACTCAAACTCGTTCGAGGTCTTCGACCACTACCTGTCCCTCCGGACCACACGACGTCAGGTAACCCAGCGTTTCTCAACCTGTGTTGGCTCGCTGACTTGACTTGACTTGACTTGTAGACGACCCCAGGATCAGATGTAAAAGTCCAAATGCGCCGTAATTCATGAAACGGTAGAGTGACATTCAGAAGGTCCTCGTAGTACCATCACCGTCGTAGGGTGAGCGGGTGTCGTACCTTTCGAACATAGACTGAGGGACGCAACTGTAAGTCCGACAATTGTAAAAGCGGTGACGTGCACGGCAACGGGACTCGTAGAGTATACACCTACAAAGGACGGAAAACAGACCAAAGGAATCTCAGGGTCTTCACACCAAGGACCCAATTTCACACACCCTTTATGTTCTGGGAACTTTGTATAAAGGTTTAACGAAAGTCCTTTCTGTGGGGTCGGGGCAGGGGTGCTGGGTCCGAGTGACGACACAGCCGTTGTCACTCACGATTCAGCGAAGTCAACACAGACTAAGAAAACGCTAGGGTACCCGACGTCCGATGGTCCGAAGAGACAGGGACCCTAAGAGGTCCGTTCTTATACCCTCGCCCAACGGCAACGGAGGAGGTCCCCTAGAAGGGCTGGGTCCCTTACATGACCGTAGGGAATGCGGAGGACGCAAACTTCTACACAAGAAGTGGTGACGAGGTGGACCGTTCGGGACGACCGATGGTATCTATAAGACAAAAAGAATAACAGCTTTGAATCAAAAAACTTATGTGTTTGGTCCTGTGGGTGTCCAGTGTTTTGGCTTGCACAAAGTCTCATTTGCCTCTTCTCAGTCAGAGGCGACTATGACTAAGGGAGACGGTCTCTAAAAGGAACGAACCAAAAACACAAACAAACAAACTAAAAAACCCCCCCCCATTAAAAATTTTAGTAAGTAAACTTTTGGAAGTATCCTCGAACTGTGCACTGTATTTTAAGTGGTAGAATCGGTAAGAATCCACATACTACGTTATGTTAAGTCACCATAATTCACACAAGTACACACTTATAATGGTGGCAGACAGAGGTCTTGGAAGAGTGGAACCGTTTGCCGTTGAGACGCAGTTTACTGTCGAAGGTGGGAGAGAGGTAGGAAGGTAGTGGGGTGTGTGTGGAAAGATGAAGGCCAGGACCCTTAGACTGAGGAGTTTGCTCACCCTAGTGTGTCCCGAAAAGGAAACCCCAGCAAAAGGTACAAACAGAGACAGAGACGAGGAGAGTACCAGAGGCAGGACCTTGGTTGAGGACCCCCTCCTGGACGCCCGAGTCTCCCAACCGGTCCCACGAGGGGTGACATCCCGAGACCCCGGGGGTGTAGACCTCCGCCGACGGGGGAGGGGGCCGACAAAGAGGAGGTCTGCGACTCGGGGGTCTTCGTCCGCAAGTAGTACCTCTAGGACAGGCCCACGGACCTCATGGTGTTCGACGACTGGTAGCACCACCTGCGGAAGATGCACGCCCTGCCGGCCGAGACGGGAGCCCGGCTGATGTCGGAGAAACTCCCATCCACGTCCGGTCTGGGGGCGTCCGGGAGCTATCGTTGGCTCTGGGAGGGGGTCGTCCGGAGGCTCCAGGAGTCGGAGGGAAGGGAGGGACCTGGGAGGACCGACGACCTCGTGCCCGCCGGTCCCCCGTCACAAAGGGAAGAGTGACTGCACCTCTGTCTGAGGCCTGCACGACTGGCGGTCCGGGGTCCTCCGTCCGGAGCCGTCCGGAGTCTCCCTCCCGCCCGGATCGACCCTCTCCACCGGGACCTCCGGTCAGACCACTGTCCTGCCCAGAAGTAGTAGTCGACTCGAGGACCGGGAAGCCGGACTCCTGTTGCACGTCTCTGTCGCAGGACCGACACGAGACCTGCGAGGGTCTCTCCTAAGTCATCATCCTCCACAAACCCCTGAAGGGACCGTCGACGGTCACTTCCCCCGGCACCCAAGTTAGGGACCAGTCCCTCGATTCTGGGGTGCACACATCACGACGGAAGTACCCCACACCACTGTCGCACCCGTCTCACCGGTCACAGACTCGTCCCTTCCACCAGGGCGGGGACCCGGAGCTACCGGGACGGACCCTCCTTCCCCGACCCTGACGTCCCTCGAGTCTCTGTCTACACCCCGCTCGGGCTACGGCCCCGGTCTCGACCCGACGACCGGGGGGCGAGGGATCAGGTCGCCGAAGGTCAGAGTCTTAAGTGTTGGACTCTACGTTCTACCAAAGTGAAAATGGGGTCTTCAAAACCTTAAAGATCTTTACATAGGTCATTCGATGGTGTCGGACACTCACGAACTTCGGGACCTTGGTAAGGGGCGGGGGGTGGGGGAAGCGAACACGACGACATAGTCCCACGGTAAAAGTGCCCGGACTACCTCGCCCGCGGGGACCGGTGTGCGGACTCCCTCCGCCCGCGGGAACCGAGACAAGCGACGGCGACAGCCCGACTCCGGGGTCCGCGGACAGGGCCCTAGGTTGCGGGCCCGCCCGGGGTCGCAGGACGGGGATGCGGGCGCTGGACGGAGGTGCGGGTGCAGGACAGAGCGGGGTCACGAGACGATGAACCGGTGCAAGGTCGACCTCCTCGAACCGAAAGTCCAGAAGGCGCTACAACACGTCCGGGTCGGGTGGGTGTTCCGCACGTTCCACTCGGGGGCGGCGGGGGACCGGGGTGTATCCGGGGTCTGGGATGGGGAGGAACGACGTTTACGCGGGAAAAGTCGGGACCCGTTAGACCAAAGCCGAGAAGTACCAGGCCGCACACCAGCGACGACCTACACTCGACAATCAGCTCTGTTTCACAGGAACGGTCAAGTATCAGACCCGGAGACCTTGGAAGACTCGGGGTCCGTCGGAGAGGAGGGACGTCCTCCCCGACACGCCGGAACCCCCCGGTCCTCCCCCGCGTCAGACCTCGTCCAGGACTCCCCACCGTCGGAGGCCCTCCCGGGGACGTCCTCGGGTGGGGGACGTCGGGGGTCCGGCAAAGACACCGACGGACAAGTGAGCCCACCTTTCGAGCCCTACGGACCCCGGAGTCCCGGTCGTCCTGACACTTACCCGGACTTCGGGTGACGGGAGACGGTCGGTGAGGGTGCCCGCAAACGACACCGGGGTCGAAGGAGACGTTCGTCGAGAACCAGGTGGGAGTGGTCCTGACCCACTCCAGTGAGGATGTCCGTGAGTCGGGTGTCAACTCCTTTGACTCCGTGTCTCTCCAAGCCATTGATTGAGCTGTAGTGTGTCGTTGACTCGCCCTCTCGGCCGAGAACCCGGTCCGAAAGTTGGCGACCAACCAAGGAGGGATGAACCGAACCCCCACCCTCTCGTCGGGGGTCCGGTCCTATTACTGAGGGGCCTCTTCTCTCCCTGTCGACTCCGAGGTCCTCACGAAACCCCGGGGAGACCTCCCTTCGCGACTTCCCCCTCCCCACGCCGACTCCCACCCCCCTCCCACCCCGCCCTCCCCTCGGTCCTCGGCCCTGTGAGGACCCTGGTGGCGGGTCTCTAGACGTGGGGGGGGGGCGTGGGGGCCGTCCCCTGTCCCGTCGTGCAAATCGGTGAGCAAAAGGACAGGTGCATTTGCATTCGTCAAGTGTCACGCACCTACAACGTATCAGTGGCATTCGCTCCCGAAGTAAAGCACTGTCGGAAAAGACTCGCGATAAGTCTCTGTTGGGGGGGAGCGGGACCCCGGTCGAAGGGCCGACCTCACGGACGTGAACCAAGTGTGAGGCGACAGTCTCAGAACTTTAAGAAAAAAAAAAAAAAATTAAAAAATAAAAAAAATTTAAAATTTTAGAAATTAAGAATGTACGAACTTTAAGAATTACTAACAACTCGTTTTCCGGGTGTACACTCAGTCGGACGGGGCCCAGGGCGTCGACGCCTCGGCTGGGACGTGGTCGGAGTCGGAGGGCCGACCAGGGGTGTCGGTCGTGTGGGAGAGGCTACGCCGAAGGAAAGCCGCTCGGGGGTAGACGCCCGTCTACCCCTCACCACACAGGGGTCTACCCCCAGTTGTCTACGGGACACGACTCTTCTCCTCCCCGGACCTCCACCTCACCACCCGGGGCCCTCGTCACCAGACCCTCCCCCTTAACGTCTCTGGGGTACGGGGTTGGTGTCCTTGAACTGACGGAGGCAGTAGTCGTTCACCCTTGTCCTTGATCTTCTACCTCGATTGTGGCCCTCCCCCATCCTCTCCTCGACTCTGTCGGAGGCACCACGGGTCCCCCATCTGTCTCTGGACCGCCCAACCCCGCGCCCCCTCGTCCCCGGTCCGACGACTCACCCTTCGACACCTTCCGAGATCTTCCTGGAGACCGTCGACGAGGGACTCTTTCCCGTACCTCCGGACTCGCCTTCCTCCTCCCCGCCTGCGCGGACAGCCCCGCCACCCGGGGGTCTCCTCCGTCGTCGTCCGTTGGGCGCCGGGAAGACGACGGGGGACGGGTGGCGGTGGGGGAACCCGTAGTCCCGACACCCTGACGGGTCGGCGGTGGGTTGGTCCCGGCCACTCCTCCTACCCCACTCCCGTAGGCATGTCTGTGCCCCCATGTCCCCAACTTCGGGCCCCGGGTGCCGGCTGTCCCTGGGGCGACCGTTTGTGTCCCCGGGTCCACTTACTGCCCGTCGAGGTGGCCCCGGTGTCCTCCCCCGTCCGGCCCCCGTCCTGGGGACGGACGTCGACCGTCTCCACAGGACCCCACGCGGTCGGTGTCGCCGGGGCGTCGTGACTGACGGGCGACCCCCGCGGGGGCCCCCGAAGCGAGAGTGGGTCCCCCGGACCGGGGGCGCCGGGGGAGAAGGGAGTCAAGGAGTCCAAGGAGAAGTTGGGCAACTTGGAACCGAGTACCTAGTTCCTGCTCACCTCGGAGCAGATACTCTGGAGGGTGCACTTCCTCTTGACCTAGCTGGGGAACTACTCCACCCGTCGCGGCCTTAAGAGTGGACCCCCGTCCCGCAGGAGTGCCTGTCGGTCGAGTACCGGCCCCGTCCCGCCCCCACGCCAGACGTAGGGAAGGGGTCGACGGGGACCTCGCGGCGAGGACCCGGGCAGTAGGGTTTCGACAAGGGTGGCGGAAGGTGTTGGAGGGAGTTGTCCGCGCCCGGTTACGGCCGACCCGACCGTGTCCGGTCCTGGGCGCCCACCTTCCTGGAGGTCACCCGGACGGTCCCGGTCGTGCGTCGGTCGGGGGGCGTCGGTCGGGGGAGACGGTCCCAAGCCCCTCGGTGGAACAGAAGGACCCCCGACCGGCTGTCCACCAAGACCGTCGCCGTCTCGGGAGCCCGCGGTCGACCCATGTCCTCCGGGGGCTGGTACGCCTCCTCCTCCGGGTCGGGACTCGTTACCCCACGGGGGCCTCGGCCGTGAAAGGGGCCCCCCCCCGGAGCGAGGGCGGACCGACCTGAGGGACGGACGGGCCCCCCCGACGAGGGTCGACGGGTCCGGACGTCCGGGACCGGGGCGGGTCGTGGGGTACACGTCGGAAGGGGCGGGCCGGACACTCGTCCGGGGAAGGAGTGGCAGGGGGGGTGGCAGTACTCTGGGGTCGGGACGACCGGGAGTCTGTACGGGAAGGAGGAGGACCACTGGAACCTGGAGTCCGACCCCGTCTTTTCTCAGTGTGGTTCGTCAGACGGGCCCTCCGTAGTGGGTGACCGATGCACCCGTTACCGACCGCCACGGGGTGACCGCACTCTTCCGTACCCCCCGCCTCGGGTTTGGAGTCCCCGTCGGGTCGTCCCGGGAAGGTCTTGGAGACCAGGCCCCGTGGGGGTGGAGCTCTGAGGGAGGAGGAGCGGGGGAGGGTGCCGGAGGAGAGGTGGGTAGTCCCGCCACGTCGAGGTCCCTCGGGCGAAAACTGAACGGGCGAACGACGGGCGAGTATCGGAGGAGGGGACACGGCTCCCCGACAGGGGAGTGACTGGACGTGTCCGTCGGCATGGTTCGACGAGGGTGAAACGGAAACTCCACCGTCGGCCTTTAGGTCCTCGACTAGTTGGTCGACGTCCCCCTCGACTGGTCGGTCGAGAGAGGAGGTTTCTCGTTCCGGTTCCAGTGTCTCGGGCTCCTCGAGTCGGACTGGTGGGGGTCCGGGGCACGGTAGGGACACGGACTCGGCCAGGGGGTCCACCGGCTCTGGTCTGGTCATTCACCTCAGTCAGAGGTACCCGGGCCGGACACGTCCGTCCCTCGCACCCGGCACACCCGGTCCCGCCTCGACCCAAGAAGGTCCCGACTCCCACGTACCCGGTCTGGTCCTTGTAAGCTGCGAGGACGGTGGGGTAGAGCGGGTCTCTCCCTTCGGACCGACTGGGTCTCGGACGGGTCCCCTCACCCGTGGGTCCCTTACTCCAGACCAGTCATCCGTACCTCACTTAGACCACCGGCGTCCCACGTCCGGACAGAATGAACCGTGAGTCTCGGGAGAAATCGGGACAACGATACGTGGAGAGGGAGGGGTATCTCATGTACGCGTGCACGCGCACGCACACGCACAGACTCACACGTACACACACGCACACACACACGCGCGTGCTCACGTCCGAAAGGGGTGGAGCCCCAGAGACGGACAGATAGGGTAGACGGAGCTGGGAAATAGCGACGGAGGGTGAGGGGACGCAACAACTGCAGAGAGTCAGTTCTACGAAGAATAATGTTCCTTTTTCTCGAGTCAGACCGAATCTGCTATCTCCTGATCAACTGAGAGTACCGACTCAATCCTAGCCGAAGTCCGTAACAAACTATTCCCACGATCTCGACGAAGAAGCACTGAGAGAAAGGGGATCAAGGGAGACTCCCAGTCGAACTAGAAACCCGACTGAAGGGAGTATCATCGGTTTGTAGGTCCGGAGTACGGGTGTCGAGTGACAGGTCCCGTGCTCTCCTCTGTGGATCCCGGCTCTTAGGACACTGTCATACCAATCTGGTCGACCCCAGCGTACAGACGGGAACTGGACCACTGGTACTGGCCGTCACGTCACAAGACTGGCCAGAACCCGAGACGGGACTCACGGACACTACCTGAGTCGAAGGGTCTTGGTCAGCGCAGGGGGTCGTCTTGATGCCTCAGGCACTTCCCACTTCCCTACCACGTCCCACGAGAGTCCCAGGGTCAGGTCAGGGTGGTGGACGGACCAGAGGAATGTCAGAGAAGGGACTCTCCGGAAGGTGCCTGGGGGAGCGGAGATAGTCGAGAGAGTCAAAGGAAAAGCAACTGGGTCTAGGAAAAGAAGTACTGTAGTTGATCAAAAATGTCAAAAATAACCAGAATAATCAAAAGTATCACACCGAACAGTGGAACCCAGAGGGAAGGTGACGGGGGGGGGGGTGGTCCAGGGGTCCTCGTGGATGCTCGGCGGGTTCCTCGTCGCCGAGGACCTCTACTGGTTCTCTATGTTGGCGACCTTCCGACTCCACCCGTCCGACGTGCCCTCTGGGGACACCCCCACGGCCCCCCACCCCTCCCCTCCCCTCCCCGCCGCTCGGCCGGACACGCACTCACCGCCCCCCTGGCGCACCGCCGGTCGCCCCGACGTCGGCAGACAGGGACGCGTCCTCGACGACGACGTCCGGTTGTAGTTCCTCGACGCCACGCGCCATGGGTCCTCGGCGCCCCTCGGGGTCGACGTCCACTGCGGGCGGGGGGTGCGGGACCCGCCCTGAGGTGTCTGTCCGGGGAGGGACCGGGTGTCGCCCCCTGTCCCGGGACTCGACGGTCCGGTGCACGCCAGGTCCGGTCGTCCCCGTCGGAGCGTGAGAGACCGACAAAGGTCCAAAAGGGTGTGACGCGTAAATTGTAAAGACACTCTTTTTTGGGGTTCTACGTAAACAGTTATTTCTTTCAGTCCCTCGACCCGGTCCTCCGGGACGTGACCCACCGAGGCACGACCCACCTGTGACTCGCCGAGAGGGAACCCTCTCCGACCGGACAGGGGGTGGTGGGGTGTGGTAGCTGGGTGAACCCACCGTCGTCTATCTGGTCTCCACTTGGAGGGTGTCCGTCACCCCCGTCCGGTCCCCTCTCCCGTGGGGCAGGCCCTCGTCGTACGGACCCACACTGTCGACTCACGAACACCCACCCCCACCGAGAGTGGTCGACGACAGGGTACCTGGTGGCACGGTTGGGACTCCCCCAGTCATCTCGGCTTCCGACCCGTCCCTCGTCGGTCGGGACAGGACCCCGTCGGGGCCCCGTCGCCCCTCTCCCGGGGACTCGGACGTCCGACGTCGCGGCCCCGACCCTTGACGCCAGGGACCGGGGTTTGGGAGGGATGGGTGGGTCCTCCGACGTCCCGGGACGGGTCCCTGGGACGTGCCCCGTTCGACCCGTATCCCCTCACCCGGTCCGGAGGGGCCCCACGTAAACCCCCGTGGGCACCCGTGTCCACGGTTCGGGCCTGAGGACGTCCTGAGGTTCTTCTTCGGTGCCGAAGCCGAGGGCGGAGCATAGGAGTTCCGGGTCTTTGACTGGAAGATGTGCCACTCGCCCTTAGGACCCCGGAGAGGGGTGCGCAGGTGGAGGCCCGGACAGGGTGACTCCTGTAGGGTCGGGAAAGCCGGATCCCATCGTGGTCCGTCCCCCGCCCACACCTGCCGTCTCCCCGTCCCCCGCGACCGGCGAGGCTCCGGCGGGGGGTGGGGGTAGTGTCGGGCGGGAGTGGGAGAGGGCGTCGGATTACTGTTGCGGGGCCAGTTCGAGTTATGCCGACGGTAGGACGCGCTTCCCCGGGACATGGTCGCCGTCCACCTCTTCCTCGATGTCTCCACCCCTGCCCTCCCGGAGCCCACAGGGAACGCCCCAGGCCCCCCCTCCCTGTGTTAGGGTGCGCTTGTCGGGGTCCCCGAGTTCTTCCGGTCGCAGTCCCAGTACCGGCGTCGGCTCCTTCCAGTAGAGGTGAGCCCCTCCTCTACCTGTCCACTCCTCCTCCTCCGAGTCCCTTTGGGCCGGTGGGGTGTGGAGGGACTCCCCGGTGAAGGAGGACCCTTGGGAGAGGTCACGGGGGAGGGGATCTGGCGGGGCCGACGTCCGGGACGAGAGTAGGCCTCTCGACCCGACACCCCCCTCGAACCCACAGACTGGCCGACCTACTCTTCAACCTGTCTTCCTGTCTCCCCACCCCCCCACCCCCCCAGCCCCTGTCTGTCCGCCGACTTCCCTACTCCTCCCTCTGCACCGGCCTCCCACCCACGTGTGCGACCTGGTCCCGCCCACCCGACCCCAGTAGCCGCCCGCCCGCCGGACCCCGGTCCACAGGTCACGTCTCGTCGGTGCGGGCACTTCCGCTACGCGGGGCTGCCCCTGGGACCCGAGGCCCGTCCGGAGAGCCCTCGGCGGTTGTGCGGGCGGCGGGGCAGAGGGGTCCCACCTGGCCGAGCACCTGCCCCGACCCCTGAAGAGGCTCAAGGAGCTCACCGTCTCCGCCTACGTCCGCTTCCTAGCCCTCCTCGTCGACCGGCGCCCGCTCCAGGCGGCCGACGACCCCTTCGACTCGGTGCTCCTCCGCCGCGACCGCGCCGTCGTCCACCGCGCCCTCTTCTCCGCCTGCCGCCTCGACTTCTTCCTCCTCCACTGGTCCCCACCCCCCGTCGGCCCCGACGAGGGCGTCAACGACTGGGCCGGTAAAGGAGGATTTGGGTGTCTCGACCCGACCCAGGAGACCGGGACGCCCCGGGCCCGGTCTCGTCCCCCGCCATCACCTCCCCGGAGTCACCCGGTTGACAGGTCGTGAAACCCAGGTCCGACGGGGGGCGGGGATGATCGTCCCAGCCAACCAGGGGCGTGGATGTGCACTCCCCTCTGACCTCCTGACTCCCTGAATACGTTTGCACAAACGTATTCTGTGTTCTCCCATATAGCCAGCGGGTACAAAGGTCAATCCTACGAGACCTGTAGCGTCCTCTGTACCGGACCGACCCCCACGGAACGGCCACAGGGCAGGTCTCCCGGACCGCCCTCGGACCTGTCCGCCCTCGGACGTCCCGGGTCCCTGCGTGTCCTCGGGTGGGAGCAGTCTACACGGAGGTTCCCAGACTCAGCCACCGATACCGAGTCCAAGTGCACATAGTGAGGAGGCCGTTCTGCGTAAACAGAGACAAGAAGTGTGACAACAAGTCAAGGTGTCAGCACACGTTGAGAGACACTGGGGTACCTGACGTCGTGCAGTCCGGAGGGACACGAAGTGACAGGGGGTCTTAAACGAGGTTGAGTACGGGTAGCCTAGCCACTACGGTAGGTAGGTAGAGTAGGAGACAGCAGGGGAAGAGGTGAACGGAAGCTAGAAAGGGTCGTAGTCCCAGAAAAGGTCACTCAGTCAAGAAGCGTAGTCCACCGGTTTCCTAACCTCGAAATCGAAGTCGTAGTCAGGAAGGTTACTTATAAGTCCTGACTAGAGGAAATCCTACCTGACCAACCTAGAGGAACGTCAGGTTCCCTGAGAACTCAGAAGAGGTTGTGGTGTCAAGTTTTCGTTGTTAAGAAGCCGTAAGTCGAAAGAAATACCAGGTTGAAAGTGTAGGTATGTACTGATGACTTTTTTGGTATCGAAACTGATCTCCCTGGAAACAGCTGTTTCATTACAGAAATGAAAAATTATACGATAGATCTAAACAGTATCAAAAAGAAGGTTCCTCGTTCACAGAATTAAAGTACCGACGTCAGTGGTAGACATCACTAAAACCTCGGGGGGTTTTATTTCAGAGAGTGACAAAGGTGACAAGGGGGTAGATAAACGGTACTTCACTACCCTGGTCTACAGTACTAGAATCAAAAGACTTACAACTCGAAATTCGGTTGAAAAAGTGACAGGAGAAAGTGAAAGTAGTTCTCCGAGAAATCAAGAAGCGAAAGACGGTATTCCGACCACAGTAGACGTATAGACTTCAATAACCATAAAGAGGGTCGTTAGAACTAAGGTCCAACACGAAGTAGGTCGGGTCGTAAAGTGTACTACATGAGACGTATCTTCAATTTATTCGTCCCACTGTTATATATCGGAACTGAATGAGGAAAGGGTTAAAACTTTACAGACAACGAGGTACAGGTCGAGATTGACAAAGAAGAACTGGACGTACGTTTAAAGAGTCCTCCACTCCACCAGATCACAAAGGGTAGAGAAGTTCTTAAAAGGTGTCAAACAACACTAGATGTGTTAGTTTCCGAAACCACATTAGTTACTTCGTGTTCATCTACAAAAAGACCCTGAGAGAACGAAAAAGATACTAGGTTGTCTACAACCGTTAAACTAGAGACTAAGGAGACGGAAAAGATTTAGGTTGCACTTGTAGACCTTCAAGAGTCAAGTACATGACAACTTCGGATCGGACCTCTTAAAACTCGTAGTGAAACGATCGTACACTCTACTCACGTCAACACGTCATCAAACTTGTAAGAAACCGTATTGAGAAGAAACCCTATCCGTACTTTTGACTGGAAAAGGTCAGGACACCGGTGACGACTCAAAACGTTTAAACGACCGTAAAACTCATGTCGTGAAGTGTCGTAGTAGAAAATCCTAAACTTTATCGAGTCGACCATAAGGCAGTGGAGGCGATCGAAAAAAAGCATCACTACGAAGGATTCGGGTGAACTGAAACCTGAAGTCCTACAGACCGAGATACCCTATTATGGTGGTACCAATAGACCCAGTAATTCAAGAAAAGACATATCAAAACGACACATAAGAACGGTGGAGAAGAATTATAGAAGACGAAGACAATCCAGGTGTGGTAAAGACAGGAAATGACACGGGTAGAAACGTCCTTTCCATGGAACCACAGGGATTAAAAGAACTTCTCTACAGATCAACATGACTTATATACTAAACGTTTATAGCACAGGGTAAGGTACACACTCATGGGTCAGTACAGACTGAAAAACGCTAGGGTATCTGACACCAGGTAGTCCTAGGAGACAGGTACCTTAAAAGGTCCGTTCTTGTGGCCTCCCTAAACGGTAAAGGAAGAGGTCCCCTAGAAGGACTGCGTCCCTAATTTGGGTCCAGAACACTTCGGAGGACGTAACGGTCCACCTAAAGAATGGTGACGACGGTAGACCCTTCGGGTCTTTCGCCTCGACTCTCAACGATCAACACAGACTAAGACGTCGGTGTACCTGTACGCGGGTGGTCCGAGGAGACAGGTACTCTAAGAGGTCCGTCCTTACGACCTCACCCAACGGTACGGGAAGAGGTCCCTAGAAGGACTGGGTCCCTAGCTTGGTTCCAGAGGACGTGACGTCCGTCTAAGAAATGGTAGACTCGGTGGTCCCTTCGGGTAAATACCGAAGTCCGGAATGTAAGTTCGGAGACTAGGTAAGACTCAACTAAGAACACACACCAATTCCATCTCCAAGTTAGAGTGACAAACGTGTTTAGACCGAGAAAGTTGTTATAAATATTTTCTGTGACAGGAAAGGGGTGACTTAAAAACACCACGGAACCAGTTTCTAATCAACTGGTACAAGTAATAGACACTCGAAAATTGGAAGTAAAGCAACTGAAATACATCGAGTCGACCTTTTCTTAGGTGGACGTTACGTTCTCTGAGACCAAGTCAAGGACCCAACCCTTCTAGGGGACCTCTATCCGAGTCAAGTCTAGTGAGCGAGTCAGTACAGACTGAGAAACGTTGGGGTACTTAGCGTCGTGCGGTCCGGAGGGACAGGTAGTGGTTGAGGTCCTCAAGTGAGTCTGAGTACAGGTAGCTCAGGCACTACGGTGGGTCGCTAGAGTAGGAGCCAGCAGGGGAAGAGGAGGACGGGGGTAAGGGAGGGTCGTAGTCTCAGAAAAGGTTACTCAGTTGAGAAGCGTACTCCACCGGTTTCATGACCTCAAAGTCGAAATCGTAGTAAGGAAGGTTTCTTTAGGGTCCCCACTAGAGGAAGTCGTACCTGACCAACCTAGAGGAACGTCAGGTTCCCTGAGAGTTCTCAGAAGACGTTGTGGTGTCAAGTTTGCGTAGTTAAGAAGTCACGAGTCGGAAGAAGTGTCAGGTTGACAGTGTAGGTGTGTACTGGTGTCCTTTTTGGTATCGGAACTGATCTGTCTGGAATCAGCCGTTTCATTACAGAGACAAAAACTTATATGATAGATCCAACCAGTATTTAAAAGAAGGTTCCTCATTCACAGAAAATTAAAGTACCGACGTCAGTGGTAGACGTCGCTAAAATCTCGGGGGGTTTTATTTCAGACCGTGACAAAGGGGTAGATGGAGGGTACTTCACTACCCTGGTCTACGGTACTAGAAGCAAAAGACTTACAAGTCGAAATCCGGTTGAAAAAGTGAGAGGTGAAAGTGAAAGTAGTTCTCCGAAAAATCGAGGAGAAGTGAAAGACGGTATTCCCACCACAATAGACGTATAGACTCCAATAACTATAAAGACGGCCGTTAGAACTGAGGTCGAACACAAAGAAGGTCGGGTCGTAAAGAGTACTACATGAGACGTATCTTCAATTTATTCGTCCTACTGTTATATGTTGGAACTGCATGAGGAAAAGGATAAACCTTGGTCAGACAACAAGGTACAGGTCAAAATTGACAACGAAGGACTGGACGTATGTCTAAAGAGCTCTCCGTTCAGTCCACCAGACCATAACGGTAGAGAAAGTCTTAAAAGGTGTCAAAGAACACTAGGTGTGTCAGTTTCCGAAACCGTATCAGTTATTTCGTCTTTATCTACAAAGGACCTTGAGAGAACGAAAAAGGTACTAGGTCACCCACAACGGTTAAACTAGAGACCAAGGAGACAGAAAAGATTTTGGTCGAACTTGTAGTCCTTCAAGTGCCAAGTGTATAACGACTTCGGACCGAACCTCTTAAAACTCGTACTGAAATGATCGTACACTCTACTCACGTTAACACACCATCAAACTCGTAAGAAACCGTAACGGAAAGAAACCTTAACCTCACTTTTGACTGGAAAAGGTCAGAACCCCGGTGACGACTCAAAAGGTTTACACGACCGTATAACTCACGTCGTGAAAGTGTCGTAGTAGAAAGTCCTAAACTTTATCGAGTTGACCTTAAGGTAGTGGAGGTGATCGAAACAAGTATCGCTACGAAAGATTCCGGGTGAACTGAAGTGTAAGGTCCTACAGACCGAGATCTCCTCACTAGTGTGGTAGTACTAATAGACCCAGCACTTCTAGAAAAAACATGTCAAGAAGACACATAAGAACGGTGGAGAAGAATTATAGAAGACGAAGATAATCCATGTATGGTAAGGACAGGAAAAAGCTCGGGTAGAAACGTACTTTACAAGGGAACCATAGAGATTAAAAGAACTTCTCTAGAGATCAGAAAGGGTAAGACAAGAAAAGGAGATAAAGAAACGTAACTAGCGACTTCTTCCGAAAGAATAGAGAAGAACGATAAGAGACCTTGAGACGTAAGTCTACGAATATAGAAAGGAAAAGAGGAAACGAAAAGTGGAGAGAAGAAAAGTGTCGATAAACATTCCGGAGGGGTCTGTCGGTAAAACGAAAAAACGTAAAGAAAAGGTACCCCTACCAGAACTAGGGACAGAGGACATGTTACAGTGCTTGGAGTAAGGTATCAAGTAGTCCGTGAGATAGATAGTCTAGATCCGGGAATTTAGATAAAGAGTGAAGGTGACATATTCGTATTCCCTAAACTAACTCCCGTATGGACTTACCAGATCGCCAAAAGGGAAGAAAGAAGTCAAATTCAGACTTAAACCGTTATTCCTCAAGTACTAGACTCGGTGTCAGTCGAGGGCCAGAACAAAAACAACTGATATATCTCGAAGAGGTAGAAACCGACGTTTCTTATATTAGATAGACTAAAACCATAACTGGTAGACCACTACAGGTACACATCTCAGAAGAGAACACAACAACCTTCTCCCACAAACGATACTGGTCACTCAAGAGAACCGTTTTGAGATAATCCGAAACGGGACGAAGTAAGGCGTAAGGTTCCGATTTAAACGGAAATGAGGTCTACAAAGAACTGAAGGATGAAAACGCAAGGTCAGGGGATATTACTTTTCCTGTAGAAAAAACCCACAATCAAGATTTTCCAGAACATCCAGAAGTATTTTGGTAAGTTGAAGTCGAAGAAGTCGCAATGACCAACCCCGTATCTGAACCTAATGACACTATAACTTACCAAACGGAACCTCTACTTGTCTCTAGTAAGACAGCAAAAACTCTAACGTAGGTTCATGACGTAAAGTCTGAGAAGACAACTGGTACTACCGATGAGGTAAAGAAGACTCCCTAAGGACGGGCGTCATCATCTATATTAGCAGTAGACTCAATTTAAGTGGGTAAGGTCAGGTAAAATCAAGCGACTGAGGATCTTACAACTGCAAGTGAGAACGGTAGAGGACAAACTGGTGAAGGTTAAACGGAACTAAGTACTTGGACTGTAAGGTCCAAAGATACGTTATAACGAGAAATGTCGTAACCTGGAACGAAGATAGTGGTCAGTGTCGGTGTCGACCCATAACAAAAACGAAACCGAGGTAGGGAAGTAAGAAAGACCTCAATAAAGAGGTGACTAGAGGTCATCGTATAGCCCGTGGATGACTGGACCCCTCAAAAAGAAAGTCATAGGATAGTAAAGCGGAAAAGTATGACAAGTACCCCAAGAGTTCCGTTCTTATGACTTCACCGAACGGTAAGGGAAGAGGTCACCTGGTGTAAGACAGTCTGCAGAGGTGGTACTGCGCGGACAGAACCCAACGGGGTGCCCGTACCGAACCAAAGTAACTCAATCTGTTCCGACACCAGGATCACACTAATCTAATTGATCAAATAAGAACCCGAAGGGACCACCGAATTGACCATTTCTTAGAAGGACGTTACGCCCTCTGGACTCAAACTAGGGACCCAACCCTTCTAGAGAACCTTTTCCCTTGTCGATGGGTGAGGTCATAAGACCGGACCTCTTAAGGTACCTGACATATAGACACCCCAGCGGTTCTCAACCTGTACTGACTCGTTGAAAGTGAATGGATAATTCCTTCCATTTACAAATTAACATTACATAATAATGTCCATAGGACAGGCCCAATGAGTAACCCGAAGTGAACTTACCACACAAGACCGGCACTTCACACAAAAGCACAGTAGTTTGCATGGTCAGAAGAGGAAGCGACATAGACCTAAACCTTATCACTCCTTCCGAAAAGGGTACACGTACCATACCTTCTTAAGTCGGTATAAGAGAAGATCGTAAACACGCCAAAACAAAAATTTGGACCTAGACATAGGTGAACTTCGAATAAGAGCGCGCACCACACTCTAGGCTTAGGTCGTCTGCGGCAGGTCAAATCAGAAGGTCAGGGGCTTACGTCCTGCACGGAGGTGAACGAAGTTAGAAAATAAAGAAAGTAGACCAATAATCCAAAGACATTCAAACACTCTGAACGTGGATTCATAAAGAAGGTACTAAAGGGTCACCAACGCCTACCGTGATAATAAAAGTCAAAACCGCAGGTGCATCACGCACGGTCAGACATTTTATGTCAACCAAAACGCACAGCAAGGACACAGGGAACCGGAGCGACTTGAGGGATTGATCAAAAGAAAGAAAAAAAAAAAGGATTGATCAAAAGATCCTGTGTGTCCTGTCAAACAGCAGCTAAGGAACCCGAAGAGAGACACCGCGCCTACGGTAGAGGACAAGGCGGGAAAGGCCGGGCGTATGGGGGAGAGGCCGGGCGTAGGGGGAGAGGCCGGGCGTAGGGGGGAAAGGCCCCAGGCGTAGGGGGGAAAGGCCCCAGGCGTAGGGGGGAAAGGCCCCAGGCGTAGGGGGGAAAGGCCGGGCGTAGGGGGGAAAGGCCCCAGGCGTAGGGGGGAAAGGCCCAGGCGTAGGGGGGAAAGGCCGGGCGTAGGGGGGAAAGGCCCCAGGCGTAGGGGGGAAAGGCCCAGGCGTAGGGGGGAAAGGCCGGGCGTAGGGGGGAAAGGCCAGGCGTAGGGGGGAAAGGCCGGACGTAGGGAGGGAGGCCAAACGTAAGGCAAAGAGAGAAGGAGAGCGGACGACGTGACCGAGCAAGAGGTAGAACCCCCTTTAGTCAGAAAGTGACAATTCACATTACAATCTACAGTCCAAACAGCATCTACGCGTCAAATAGTTCAGCTAATTTAAGGGAAGATAAGGACCAAAAGAATTTCAAAAATAGTCCTTAAAAACGGGCCACCGAGAGACCTAGTTACCTATGTCAGCACACTAGCAGAAATCGGACACTTCTACCACCTAAGGTAACTGGCTAAAAGTCTACAACTTGGTCGAAACGTAAGATTCTTATGTGGGGTGGACTAACACCACAAACATATTAAGAAAAAATACATACAACTTAAGATAAACGATGATCAAACTAAAAGAATCTCCACAAGAATGTACATCGAAGTATTCATCACAATTGGATATCAAAAGAAAAAACATTACAGTAGACAGACCAAAACCAATAACGCCATTAAGATTGAAGTATCTTACTTAAACCTTCACAAAAGAGGAAAGCAAAAGATCCTTTCTAACACATTTCAACTATAAGTAAGAAAGTTGTGTATCATCCTAAGAGATCACTTTAGTAGACCCAAACCCCAAAAGAAAAAACCTACATAGATTTAATCTTTAAGTTGAGAGAATGTTCAAGGTCCCGCTAAGTTTACTAGACAAAGCAAAAACCATCCAACACGGTCAAAGACAAAAAACTCTTTAACAGGTAAAGTGATTCAACGGTTCAAATACTTACATTCTCAACAAAACTTCTAAGACAATGATAGCAAAAATTATAGACATCCCAGATCTCGTAAAGTGAGAACTATAACTACTAAAGTACAAAAAAGTAAAAAAGACACTCTTAACGATCTCTAGACAGTTAAGGTAACTAGAAAAGTTTCTTTGTCAAAGAACAAAGTAACTAAAAGGAGATGACAAAAGTTACGACAACTGAAGACGAGAAATAATAAGGAAGACGAACGAAACTCAAATGAAACGAGAAAAGGGTCCAAGAACTCCAGCCTCGACCCAATGACTGCGCTCTGAGGCGACGGAAAGACAAATTCACGAGCCACAACATGCAGAGACAAATAAAACAACGAGACCGACACAGGTGTTTGAAACCATAAAACATAAAGTGAAAGTAAGTCAAGTCACAGGAAAAAGTAAAGTGAACTTTTACGGAGAAACGGGGAACCTAATAAATCCTCATACAACAAATCAAGGGTTCGTAAACAGGAAAAAGCAGTAACTAAAGGCCAGTTAAGGTAGCACCAACAACTTGTATGAGACACGACAAATAGAATCTAAACAACTCTAGTACAGAAGGTACTAGCGAACAACTTCGTAAAATTACTGCCGAAGAAATATTTGGCGACAGTCTAGATTGCGGAGACACTGGAGTCACGACCGTAGACGACTAACACAGAAGTAAGACGACCTCTGGTAGGACCGAACACACACTATTGGGCAACTTTGGACCCGTAAGACCCATAATACAAGGTTCGAAGACCCAGCGTAAATTCGGAAGACAGACTCGACGGGGAGAGACTGTGACGAGGCCCTCCCCTTCCCTCCGTGGTGACACAATGACGGTCCGTCCGAACAGTCGGGTGAAAGGGGTGCACGGAGACGACTGGGGGCTCTCCCCGATGAGCACTCCCGTTCCCGAGGCGATCAGGAGGCGGCTGTCGACGGACTGGACCCCACCGTCCCCGTGGAATATTGACGGGGGTGCACCGGGAGCGACAGTACACCGTTCGCACTTCCCTTTCGGGAGTGAACCGGGAGTCGAAGGAGACTGCGGTGGGACCACCCCCCCCACCACCACTTTCCTGGGAACAAGGGTGCCCACTCCCACCTACGGTCCAACGACTCGGACGACGGTCGAGAGGAGACCGTGTGGCCTGGGGATCCCGTCCGGGGACGAGTCTAACTCCTTCGAGTGTGGGCGAACCGGAAACGGGTCCAAAACAGACACCACAGACCGACCTCGCGTCCAGTGCAACGAGGCAGAAGACAGAGCGACCCACCGAGGACGAAGGGACCCCCGAGTCGACCATCTCTTAGACGGACATCACTCCCTCTGGGTCCAAGTCAGGGACCCACCTCTTCTAGGGGACCTCTTCCCTTATCGTTGGGTGAGGTCAGAAGAACGGACCCTTTAGAGTACCTGTCTCCTCGGACCACCTGACCCCGAAGTCAGGTACGCCAGCGTCTCTCAGTCTGTTGTCGTCGACTGTGAGCGACCTCTCTCGTCCGAAACCAGCGCGAAAAAACAGACATGAACACCGTAAAACCCCCGGAAGTCGGGGGTCGGACCTTGTGTCTTCCATTTTTCCTCTGGTCCCCGGGGTCGTGGCACGGTAAGAAGTCCGGGGCGTCAGGGTCGGACGGCCGGGAGAAGGGAGGTGACAATCGACAGAAGAATACATACAAAAAAAAAAAAAAAAATTATAAATAAGTAAACCGACAGGGTCCAGAATCAACGTCATAAGTAACACTAACAATAAGTCGACCGAGAAAACACTGAGGTACCTTGTTACAGGGTGGTCCGAGGAGACAGGTACCCTAAAGGGTCCGTTCTTATGACCCGGTAAGGGAAGGGGTCCCCCCAAGGGCTGAGTCCCTGGGTCGAGTACAGCAACGGACTGAGTCGTCCACTTGAGAAATGGAGCCTCGGCGGTCCCTTCCCGATCACCGTCGCACACGCGAGATGAAGGGACTGGCCCCTCGCTTGGGCCCGGGGAGGGAGTAACCTTCGCGCCTCGGAACCGGTGACCTGGCGGTCCCTTCAGGGACACACGAACTGTTGAATATCAGCCCCGAAAATCGACACGGCTCACCCTCCCCCCTTCGACGGGGGGGCCGGGGGGCGGCAGAAGGGTCTGCACCTACAAGGTCCACAGCTAAGAGCATTTCCGAAGACGTCGCAGACACCTCTCTTGGGTGAAAAGGAGGATTGGAGATACGTACACCACTTAACATACTCCCTAAAGAATTGCGATTGGGAAGGCACAGAAGGACCCTACTCAGGACACGTCAGAGGGACCTCAAACTCTCAGGGACCCTGAGTCCGCCTTTACAGGTCTCCGCCCCCCGCCCCCAGCCCTGCCTCCCGTTTTTACCCGATATCAACTCGTCGGCGTGTGAACGGAACTGACCTCTGGGGCTCTCCTCGGGCCCCTTCGGTGGACCTCCCCGTCTCTGGGGTAGTCTCCCCACCCGCGACCTCCGACATTTTCAGTGATCAGGTCGACCTCCGGTCCCGAACCTGATCTTCGACACCGGACTACTCACCGGAACGACCCCTGCTCTGACAGGTCCGCTGGGTAGGCTCCACGGCCCCCTCGTCGAAGAGGGCCCTCCTTTCGTGGGGGTGGGGACGTCCGAAAGGGGGGGCTTGCGGAGCGAGGATTGCGGAGTCCCGAGGAGTGAGGAGGAGCCCGGAGGAAGGCACAAGGTCCTCGACCCGACGAGAACCCTTCGTCCGTGTCTTGTGAAACCGAAGGGCGGTGAGACGTAGAACGGGCGGCTGACAGGCGTATTGACCCGTCGTGACGCTCGGGGCTCGGCACAGGGGTCTCACTTCGACTTGGACTAACGGGGTGGGGCTCACCCAGGTCACCGCAGAGAGGGGCGAGGACCCTGTAGGTCGACGTCCGCAAATCTACTGTTGATACAAAATGCTCGTTTGATTGTCTAATCTGTACCGAGTCGACCAATTCTTAGGCGGACGTTACGCCCTCTGGACCCAGGCTAGGGGCCCAACCCTTCTAGGAGACCTCTTCTCTTTCCGACGGATGAGATCATAAGGCCGGACCTCTCAGGGTACCTGGCATCTTAGGTACCCCAACGTTTCCCAGCCTGTACTGACTCGTTGAACGCGTCCGTGTAAACTTCTCTTTCAAAGTAAAAAGGGACACGACAAGTACGGCCTGATCACTGAGAATGTCGGAGACAGAACAAAAATTGACAATAAAATCCAAAAAAAGGATTCCAAAATTCAGCTCACAAGAAATAAAATAAATAATTAAAAAGGATGTGGTACGTGTTATACCCTAGAGTCAAGGAGCTGGTCCCTAACTTGGGTTCGGGGACGTCATCTTCACGGTTTAGAATTGGAGACCCGGAATTACCCTGAAACACAGCCGGCCTCCGAGGCACCGGTACCGGGCCGGGTGCCCCGGGCGGGAGGGGTGGGTCGGAGGGGACAGGAGAGACGGGTAGATCTCGGTGCCCTGCAGGAAAGAAAACTCCCCGTCCTACACACCCCGGGTAGACTTAAAGGAGAAGAACTCTGTGTGCAAGTCAATGAGAGGACTCGGGGCCCCGGAGGAGTGTCTCGGGTCCCAGCTAAAGGTATCGACCCCCAGTCCCCCGAAAAGACTAAAAAGGGACCAGGGGTCATAATTCCACGAGATCGTTACCCCGACTTTTCCTGTGTTAACGTTTCAGGACTCACATCGAGACAGTGATAGAGTTCTACAATTTGTTAGTCTTATATGACAGAAGTGATTTAAAGTAGAAGGGGGGAAGAGAAAAACCGACGTGACGAGTCGAACACCCTAGAATCAAGGAGCTGGTCCCTAACTTGGGCACGGGGACGTCACCCTCGCGTCTCAGAATTGGTGACCTGTCGGTCCCTTAAGGGTTAAAATAGGGGAACATTTTTATTAAACTACTTGGTATCTTTATTCATTGATATAACCCCCTTTTTGCCTACTTTAAGTGTATTAGTGGAAAAAGTTAGACAACAGTGTCACTTGACTTCTGGGCATGTGTTTTGGTGCCCGACTTCCTGGGGAGGGTTAGACCAACAGTGCCCACGGGCAAGTCTCTCGCGTGAAGTGTCTTCACAACCCACCTAATAAGGGAATCCTCGGGGAACCCCGTAAAAAGATAAACCACGACAACCCGCGCCAGGCACAAGGGAACTTGAAGGTCGACTTCCGGGAAGGAACCCCGTCCCATCATGACCGACACCTCCGCCCTCCGGTCCGACCGGGGGCTGACCTGAGGCCCGACCTGGTGTCCGGGTTCCCGATGCAGGTTCGTCTGTCTCGGCTCTCGACCGGACCCCGAGGCCCGTGGGACCACTAGGGACGGGAGGAGGACGACCGGCCGGGTCTCTCGGTCCGGCGTCGGGGAGACGGGCGGGTGGGCAAGCCGAAAGACCGGAGGGGAGAAAGAAACTCGTGAGGTGGGAGAAGAGGCTAGTCGCTACGACCCGACTATAATCCCGGTGTCGACTACCCCCGGTCCCTTGCCAGCCCCTCCGTCGTGGCGGTGGGGTCAGTGGTCGTCTCTGCTCCCCCGCCCCGCCCCGCTAGACGGGCCGTCTTGATGTCAGGACCGGAGGGAGGGACCCGGAAGAGGTGCCGACCGACGTCCCGAGGACCCGAGGTACTCCGAATGTGCCTCGACCCTCGGCACCTACTCCGGGGGTCGGGAGAGACACGACGACTGTTCGACCCGCGGGTCTCTGGTCCGTAGAAAGAAACGTGTCTCCGACCAATGAACTCCATCCTGAGGAGGTACAAGACCCTCGGACGAAAAAAAAGTGGAACATGAAGGTGGCTTCGTAAAGAGCTTGAATACTGTTTCAAAAGTTTCTTTCACTTCAGCGAGTGAGCACAGGGTTGAGAAACACTGGATACCTGACATATCGGGTGGTCCGAGGAGACAGGTACCCTAAGAGGTCGGTCCTTATTACCCCACCCAACGGTAAGGGAAGAGGTCCCCTAGAAGGGTTGGCCTCCTAACTTGGGCCCAGAGGACGTAACACCCGTCTACGAGATGGCAGACTCGGTGGTCCCTTCAAGTAAAAATGACAAATTTTGTCAGGTATCTCAGCGTCCCAGTCTGGCTGACTTGCTCAAGCGTGCGTGCAGTGAAAACAACAACGGACCAACGATTCCTGACATCGGACGGTCCGAGGGGACAGGCACCCTATAGGGTCCGTTCTTATGACCTCACCCAACGGTACGAGAGGAGGTCCCCTAGAAGGACTGGGTCCCTAACTTGGGTGCAGAGGACGTGACGTCCGGCCAAACAATGACGACTGGGTGCGCCCTCCGGGGGAGGAAGGAAATGTTACGGCATTTTGCGAGGGCCGAGTAGGACATGGAAGAGGAGGAGTCGGCATTTCACCGGTAGAGAGGTTTCTGGGACCAAGGAACAGAATCTTGGACCCTACTTGGACGTGCCTCTCCCCGCCGGTGCTCGGTCAACTATACACAACCGTCTCACGGAGTGGTTCCAAAAGAAGGACGGGTCACACGGACCTCAGGTGCGGCGGTGGTGTCCGCCTGGGAGGTACACGGTGCTCCAGACTTTACTTGGGGGTCGACGGTTCTGGAGACCCCAACCGTCAGGTCCCGGGGACCGCGGCGACCCGTCACTGCCCTCCATATGTAGGGTGTGACAGGGAACACCTTAGAAAAAAAGACAAAATTTACCTCTCAGAAATTTCTTAAAAGGTAAATAAAAAACCGACGTGACCCACAAGTAACGACGCGCACCCGAAAGAGATCGACACGACTCGTCGCCGAAGAGAAGAAGAGCGACTCGGACCCGGGACCCCGTGTGTCCGATGTCATCAACACTGCGTACCCGAATCGACAGGGTGTCGTGTGCCGTAGAAGGGTCTGGTCTCTAGCTTGGACACAGGGGACATGAGAGTCAGGTCAAGTCAGCGAGTCAGCACGGCTGAGAGACTGGTCCGTGCGGTCCGGAGGGACGGGCAGTGGTTGAGAGCCTCAAATGGGTTTGAGTACAGGTAACTCAGCCCACTACGGTAGGTTGGTAGAGTAGGAGACAGAAGGGGAAGAGGAGGGTGGAAGTTAGAAAGGGTTGTAGTCCGAGAAAAGTTTACTCAGTCAAGAAACGTAGTCCACCGGTTTCATAACCTCAAAGTCGAAGTCGTAGTCAGGAAGGTTACTTGTAAGCCCTGACTAAAGGAAATCCTACCTGACCAACCTAGAGGTACGGCAGGTTCCCTGAGAGTTCTCAGAAGAGCTTGTGGTGTCAAGTTTTCGTAGTTAGGAAGTCACGAGTCGAAACGTTACAGTCCGTCTAAGAATTGGTGACCTGGCGGTCCCTTCAGGTGAGACATCATAGAACTTCTGACTTTTATTATAAGACTTAACAAGTGTTATCGCGGTTTGCCCTTTGTTGGACTTACACAGAACTACCACCTTACCTAGTGTCTCAACACTATATAAGGGACTTTCTCGGTGCTCTCATTCGGTCGACGTCAGGGTCACTTGTGCACCCACTCCGACCTTGGGGACCGCGTCTCGTCTTCTCCCCTCACCCCTGCGTCCCGGACACTGCACCAAGTGTCACCGTCGTCGTACGGGACGCCAAGTCCTGGCACGCAAAGTCTCCGAGGTCCTCTTTCTCTCCACACCCTCCTGGCAGTCCGGTACGGACCCCGAGGGGGTCCCGGCCGGACCGGACACGTGTCTGCTCCCGTCTTAGACCTGTCGACGGGGGTGCGTCGACGTTTCGTTCCTCCCAGGAGGAGAGAGTCGACCTCAGTAGTGACCCGCCCGAGACAACCGGCGGGAGGAGTCGCTGGGACAAGCTAGGCCCCAGCGCCGACGGACCAAGACCCGAGTGGGGGTAGCGCCTGCGGTCCTCCCGCACTCCACCCTGAAGAGGCGTCCGAACTGGGGGCTCTGCGACCGTTCGGATTCGAGTCCAAGGGCTCACTAAGTCCCGGTTGGAGTCACCGAGTCCCCGGCCTCGCCCGTCGAGACTGCCGCCGGCCAACACAGGTCTGTCGGCTCGACTACGTCGCCACGTGCCTCTCCGCGGAGGCCCTCCTTTTCAGGTACTTCTTCGACCACCTCGTCCACTACCTCTGTGTCTTCTTGCAGTCCCGCCGTGTCTGGCTCGAGGCCTTCCCGGCGGCCGCCTATCCATCCCCCAGCCCCACCCCCCCGCGGCACGGGAGGGCCCTCGATGGGGGCGGGGACCTCGACCGACCGACGAGAGGCTCGGGGAGTCGCGGGGCGAGCCGGGGGTCGAGTCCTCCACTGTCTCCTCTTGGCCCTCGACGACGTCGCGTCGCGTCTCCGCCGGTTCCTCCTTGTCCCCGTCGCGGCACGGGAGCAGAGGGTCGACGCTCGGGACCTCAAAGTCGGGTGCGCGTCCCCGTTCGACCACCTGGACTGGGTCCACTCCGGCGGCGGGTGCCGGACACGGGAAGGTCGTGGGAGGTCGCCCCCGCGAAGGGGCGTAGAAGGACCCGGACCGCAGGACGCCTCCCACGTGGGTACTAAGGGTGGTCCCGGCTTCCGTCAGACCCCAGGTGGACCGGTGAGTACGGGCCGACGGGGGGCACGTCACACGGTCTCCTGGACCAGGTCCCTCCGGAGACCGTGAGGCCCCCGACCGGTCCGTCGAAGTACCTGAACGCGCAACTCCCTCGATGGCCCTGGGTGATCCGGGCGCACCGTCCACACGACGTACCCGTCGTCGAGGACCCCCGGTCACACCCTTTGTGACGCTCTCCGGTCCGACCATGGGCCCCTCCCGGCCCCACCCATCCGGACCAGGGCCCGACACGTCTCAGGCTACCCGAGAGACCGACCCAGGGGTCCAGGGCCGACCCCTCTGTCCCGACTCATGGTACCCCCCGGGGTTGTCCGGGGGTCGACTCGACAGGGGCGCGTCCAGTCCCGACACCTCCCCCGGGTCCGCCCTCTTCGGTCTACCGCCTGTAACGGTGTGTTTGTGGCGACTCTCCTGCCCTCCGGCGGACCCGTGCCCCGGTCCGGACACCGGAAGTCCTTCCTGCTACTTCGACCACGTCCCCCTTTCGGTCCCCGGCCCCGACGGGCTCTTTCCGACCCGGACCGAGGGCTGGACCCCGGAGAGGGATGGGGCCAGGAGGACGTCTGGGGGCCGGTACCGAACCTCCCCCTCTACAGCCACCACCTCAACGCACTCGCCGACCGGGACGAATTCCTCTGGGCCGCAGCGGTCCTCCTCCTCGCCGCTCTGGTCTAGTAGGTCCCGTTCGCGCGGTTCTCGGTCCTTAACGCCCTGTGCCACCTCGTCCACCGCGAGACGGCGCGGCGGTACCCCTCCAGACGTCGGGACTCCACCCATGACCGCTGGGGTCCCACCCGTGGGACCCACCCGTTCCTCTTCCCTCGGACGGAAAGGAGGGGAGGGGGGCACCCAAAAGGAGCGTCGTTAGGTGGTGGGAGGTCGGTCAAGGGAACGTTAGAGAAGGGGGGTGGGTTGACAAAAGAATCTGTTCAGAGTCCGGAAGTCTTTCCCACCTTTTTTTCGGACGTCACTGCCGAGGTTACTCGGCCTGGTGTGGGAAATCGGGACGTGAAGTAGATAACTATCGCTCGGTCGATGAATTACCCAGACCCACCTACAACCCTTCACGCACGAATCAGTCAGTCGGCACAGGTTGAGAAACGCTGACCTGACATCCGAGGAGACAGGCGCCTTAAGAGGTCCGGCCTTATGACATCACCCGTCAGAAAGGGAAGAGGTCCCTAGAAGGGTTGGGTCCCTAGCTTGGGTCCAGAGGGCGTGACGACCGCCTCAGAAATGGCAGACTCGGTGGTCCCTTCGGGTACTTATGACCTCACCCGTCGGATACGGAAGAGGTCCCCTTAGAAGGGTCGGATTCTTAACTTAGCCCCAGAGGACGTGACGTCCGCCTAAGAAATGGTCGACTCGGTGGTCCCTTCGGGTACTCCCAAAACCTGTGACGTGAGTATTTGCGAGACCACACGTAGAAGACTCTTTTTTGTGTCGGGATGTATTGGTGTCACCGTTGGATGAGGTTATGAGAACGGACCTTTTGGGGTACCTGCCTCCACGGACCACCCGACGTCAGGTATCCCAACGATTCTCAGCCTGTGCTGACTCGCTGAAGTGAAAGTGATACATTGGTGTCGTGTTACTGTGTCGATCTTTGCTCGACACGGTAGATTTATGGGACAGACCAGTGGAGAGAGGTTCCTAGGGTTTTGACAGGTGATATCGAACCTTTCTAACTCATGATATTGAAAATAGAAAAATTTGATCCCGAACACCCCACCCCCACCCCTCCACCCCCCACTCCAGTGTCCATCGTAGACCAACAGTTTGTAGAGAAAGTTACCTTTCGTGTACCTGTGTGTGTGTGGGAAAAACAAACCCCTTGTGACACCACTGAAAAACCCGGGGCACCCCGGACCATACCTTTCTAGATTTGTCTGTCGCCTTATATAATGACGATTCAGTGAAGTCAGGACAGACTGAGATACGTTGGGGTATCTGCCGTCGGATGGTCCGAGGGGGCAGAGACCCTAAGAGGTCCGTTCATGTGACCTCACCCAACGGTAAAGAAAGAGGTTACGTACTTTCACTTTTCACTTTCAGTTCAGAGAGTCAGCACAGGTTCGGAGTCGCTGGGTACCTCACGTCGGAAGGTCCGAGGAGGCAGGTACCCTAAAAGGTCCGTTCTCATGACCTCACCCCACGGCAACGGAAGAGGCTCACCTTATAATCGTCGTCATTAGAGATCCGTTCTCGCCCCTTCCGTCCCATTCTACTTTCCCGCCACCGAAAAGAGTAGGGGCCTTTGCACGTATCCGTTTGGACACCTTATGAGAAAGTTGACACTCTATGTTCCTCGTTTTTCTGTTCTCCGCGGCCCCTCTTGGGAGGACCTCGCCAAGGGGCCCCCACACCCCCGCGACAGGCGACCGTGGATTTTGGGACACCAGGTGGCGCCGCCCCGGGAGGATTTGGCCGGGGAGGCGGGCGGGTCCACCCTCCTCTTCTTCCGCGCCACCCGCCGACGGCCTCGCGGGAGGGTTCTGCTCGCACACGACCTCGACGTCGCGGCCTAGGTCCTCTTCCGCCGGCTCGCCGCGCGCGCCCGCCGGGGCCCCGTGCACGGCCGCGGCGCCCGGCACGCGGGGTTCGTCGCCCACTCGGGCCGCCGCCGGCGCTCCCGCGCGGCGCGCCCCCAGCCCCTGCGCTCCACGCCCCATCCCCCCGCGCGTCCCTTCGGCGCAGGCCGACGCCGCGTCGCGGCGCGCGGCTGGAGGTGGCGAGCGGGAGGGCGTCCGCGTCGACCTCCGCGTCGCGTCCGACCTCGACCTCGCCTCGGCGCTCGCGACCGACGCCCGCGTCGTCGGTCCTACGCCCGGGCGCGCGGCGGACCCCCGGCGGACTCGGCGCGCCGGAGGGGAGCAGGGGTGGGTCCTGGGGCTCTGGGATCGGGCTTACTTCTGGCGCCCCGGCACCGGGACGGGGCGAGGCGGGCGGGTCTCGTCCCAACGGTTTATTCTGCGCCCTGCGGGTCAATAACGCACCCTATTTGTACGATTCTTTCATAGGCGACCTTAAGTCGAAATAACCCCACAGAACATAGTTTACACGATTTGTACCGGTGGGACCAGGTCTAGGAACGGGAAGGGACGCCGGATCGCCATCCGTAAAGGGGGCGGGCGAGGGCTCAAGGGCCTCGGGCGTCACGGGCACCTTGGGGCCTTAGAGGCAAGAGACGGGATTAGGGGGTTCTGACTTATACACCAACACGCCTACGTTAATCTTCACCGGTCCTATGACTCAGTGATGGTTGACCGGGAAGAGCGTGGACTAGAGGATTTGGAGTCTCCTACCCCCCTTAACCGGTCCCTTAACCCTTGACAGGGGGTACGGGAAAGACGACCACTCTTGTGGCCACGAGTCTTTCCACTTCACTTGACGGGGCTCGGGACCCTGGGTTTCGATCCGGACCTCCGGAAATCTCATACCGGGTCGGAAGGGGTCCGAGTGGCTTCCTTACTCCAACCTCGACGACCCGTCCGCGGGACCGGGTCCCGGACCTGTCCTTGCCTAACTGAGGGGACCAGGAGTCTGGGTCCGGACCCGTCGTCCACACACCGACTCCTGGTCGACCGACTCACTTCTGGCACGTCACACGACGCCGAGGACCCTCTCCTACCCGTTCGGCCACCCCATGTTCCGCCACCCCATGTTCCGCCATCCCGTCCCCGACGTGGGACGGTCCCCTACCTACAGATCCTCTCCCTGGGGTATGGGTGTAGGAGACACCCGGACGCCTCTTCTCCCGTGGCGTCTCGCCCCTCCGTCTTGGGGTCCCGTGTAGGTCTGGTCCTCCCACCGGTAGCCTTCCACTGTCTTTGTCAGATTTCTGGTCTCAAGAGGGGGTTATAAGAGTTGACACAGTCTTGGGGTCCTGAAGGGACGTTGGCTCCGACCATTTTTCTCCTTAAAGGGTGGAGGGACAGTTTAATCTCGACCCTCGTCTAATTTAAAGTAATTTTTTTTTTTTTTTGCCGTAAAGAATGTAGGAAACAACTCAGTAAGTTTGGGTAAAGTGAACCATAACTCCCTTATGTGACTACTACTGGACGGGGTTCTCTCAGGGAGTCCTCGGGTCTGCCGAGGTTTTCCCCTTAACAGTGGAAGATATTGACCATTAAGTGTCCATCTCACCTGAAGTCCTGCACGGACTAGGTTCTCGAAACAGAGGTTCAACTATCGTCGAGGTTAGAGTGCCGTAGACCTCCCTCCCGGTAGAGAGGGACCGTCGAGAGAATCCTCCCTTCGGAGAGACAGAAGGTTCGGAACTCGAGGTCAGAGTGACCTAACTTGTACCAGACGACTTGTTCAGGGACGTTACCGCCTTCGAGACGTACCCCCGGATTTCGTCCGAGACACTGTTTCCGTCTCTTAAAGGGAAGTGGACAGGCTGACCGGAGACCTCGTCCCCCTTTCCACCACCGGGTCGTTTGAGTCCCACGGTAACCCTTGCTACGACCAACCCTCAGGTGTCCCAGGGGTGGACGGGAGGACCTGACCCGTCGACGAGTCTCACGGAACTCTCTGGGACCCGGAAGACAAGTATATCTGGGGTACCTTGGACCTCCCGCCGAGAACCCGGTGGGTCTCAAATACCGGACTCCCGGACAGAACACGACATGCCTACCGTTGTCACAGAGGACCGTAGGTACAAGGAACGGAACATTGGAGGGTAGTTCTTCGTCTCAGGAACTTAGACTCGACTGAACGAAACCGGCTGTCCCAGGTCGTCCTCACCGTCACACGGTCCACTGTCGGACCTGGAGTCCACCGGAACCTCCAGGGAGATCAAGAGGTGGACCGGTGTCACACCCGGACAGGGTCCACCCTACCAGGACAACCCTGCTAGACCATAAGAGTCTTTTTCTCTGTTCAACCCGAGAAAAGACCAACGGTTTAGGTACGGGTCCGGGTCAAGGCCGTCGATTTGAGCTCCTTCGGTGGTGGTCCGAGAGATTAGGGGTAAGACTGTACGTCGGGGTGGACCCGACCGTGTGTGGACACGAGTCTCAACCCAGAATCCTAGGGGACTCCACCCGTGGCGACAGAAGAGGTATGTTGTCCGGTCCCTTGGGACCTGGACGGACTTGGGACCTCGACCCTAAGTTTGAGTCCGTTCTCGCTAGGTCCCAGGTGTGAGACTGAGGCCCCTCAATGGGCCCTCTGGAGGTCCGGGCGAAAGGATCCTGGACCGACCCGGCCTTCGGCCGCCCTTAAGAGGAGGCAGAAGTCGGGAAAGGACTGTGGATGTCAGAAGTCTTTTTAGTTCTGAGGGTCGGGAGGCTCCAGACGGAGAACGGAGGGCGCTGGGGGCAGCGAGGGTTGGGGACGTGGGACCGGATGACCCGTCGGAAGTCGAGGGACCGGTACGCGCGGGTGGAAACAGGTGGGTCCGGGGGAAAAGGACCTTGACGAGAGGAGGTAAGATCACGAAACCTACGAGTCGATCGAGGGAGGCCCCTCGGGAGGGTCTGCCGGGCCAACTCACGGAGGAGGCCGAAGGGCGTCTACCCGACCAGGCACGAAGGGTGGGGAGGGAAGGTAGAGGCGGTCGTCGGGCCATTTCCGGGCCCTAGCGCCCTTGGTCGGCGCCCGCCCAGGTCCCGGACCGCGCCAGTCCTCCGGTCTCACCTCCGCCGCCTCTAAGGTCTCTTGGATCCACCTCTCTCCCCGCACAGGGTCGGCCCTGGTGCTGAGGGCCGTCCGGAACGCGCGGCTCTCCGCGGCCGGCGAGGAGAGCGCCCTTCCGTCTTCGAAAAAACTCAAGCGCCCGGACCCGCCCCGGCCTTCGTCCGCGCAAAGTTTCACCACTATCTACCAAAACAACAGGTTATCCTCACTTTTATCTCGGGAGAGGTGCCCGCCTGGCGCCCTCAATCCCTGCCGCCGCCGGTCATCCCTCCGCACCCCCGCCCCGGCTCCGGGGCCCTCTCCTTCACCCAGCCACGACTCCGCCGCCGCCGCCGCCGCAGCAGACGACCTCCAGAAGAGACTTCGCCGAGCGCCTCCACGAAGGGAGCGAGCTCACGCAGTTGGCGGCGCGGGCGACTCGGAGGGGCCGCGGTCCGTCCCGAGCTGAAGCGCCCCCCGCGCCCGCCGTTCCGTCGCGGCCCGCCCAAGCCCCCAAGACCACCGGAGCGCGCCGGACTCCTCCGGAACCGCGGCGCAGGGCTCCTTGGCGGCCCCTCGCCAGCTGGGGAGACCCCGGGGCTGGGTGCCGGCTCTCGGAGAGGGGCCCGGGGCGCGCCCCCGGCGTGCTCGGACCGCGCCCGCGCCTTCACCCCTCCGGAGCGGCGCCCACAGCCGGCGGGGCCCGCCCGGCGTCGGACCCGCGGGGGCAGAATCGCAGCGGCCCCTTTGACTCCGCCGCCCCGCCCCTCCCCGCGCAGGTTCCAGTGGCCCTTCCGGCCCTCCCCGCGGCGAGCGCCCGGCCGCGCCCGCACTTCCCTCCGGCCCGCTCCCAAAGCAGGGGCGGCTCCGGCGGGGGAAACACACGAGCCCGCCGGCGGCGGCGGCGCCCGACCGCTCCGCCGGCCCGGCGGCCCGCCTCGGCGGAGGTCCGACCCGGCTCCGACCGTGCGAGCTCCGCCCCCCCACCCGTCTCGAGTCGCCCAGAATCCGAGGCGCGCGACCGGCCTGCGCATCGGCGGCTCCGGACACCGGCTCGGGCGCCGCCCGCGGACCTCTGCCCATGGACTTCGGGTCCTGAGCCGCGTCCGGTGAAAGGTGCAGAACTGGGCAGCTCCCTTTTCCCCTTCTCAAGTCTCGGAACCATCCGCAAAAGCACCCCACACCCGAAAACACATTGAGGTCGGGGACGGGCACCTGACAGTGCCGGTATGGAAGGCAGAAGACGCGGTGAAAACAACCTTGGTCTCGACCCCAGAGGTCGAGACGCCAGGACGTGAGACACGAAGGTCGAACGCCGGACGGGTTCCAGTGTCGGACTCAAGGGACTGACGTCTTGATCTGGAAACTTGAGTCACTGGTCCTCGAACCCCCGGGTGACCAATACTTTCTTTTCAACTTCCCTTAGCAAACCGAAACAAAAAGACCACCAAACAAAAAACTCCTCAACCCCACCAAAGGGAATACTCAAACTCTCGTAAGTTTATTACGACGGTAGACACACCGGACTTGAACTCGAAGGCTGAACCTGAGTTTGGAACGAAATCCCGTCACAATCATTTGGAAGACGTTAGTTCTGAGGGGAGGAAGGGGTCGGAAAAAATGTGTAACGAAAGGATTAACAAGAGTCGCTCGTTAACAAGAGACGTCTCAAAGTACGACGGAGGGATCACATGCGAGAAAAATACTCGATATACGAACAAATACGAAACATTTCTTTTTCTTCCCCGAAGGGGCGGGAAATTCTTAAGTATATAATTATAAAATTCAGTACTATACAACTCCAGAAGACACACGGTTCGAAAACGAACCTGTTTTTATCCGCACCATGTCCGGGACCACCTCGACTCCTCGGTCTCACCTCTCGTACTCCCCATAAGGGGTTCCAACTTTGTATTCTACTCCGACCTCTCCACCGTCCTTGATCTTATGTCTTCCAGACACCACACGGAGGTGTTACTCCTTAAGTCATAAATAGACTTCCGGTTCACCCTTTAGTGACTTAACTCAAGATTCTTCCCTTGAATCGTCCCAATCTATACGCAAAATCTTTTTAGTGACAAGACACATACTCTTCCTACCAATCTTTCCACCTGTTTTGATCAACGAAGTCCTGGTCAATCCTTCTCTCCCTTCCCATCGAACCCTGTCCCATCACTCACTGATCCCCGAAGGGTCGACCCCGTTCATTAGTTCTTAGGCAGACGGTCACGTTCTCTACGTTCTGTGTACCCAAGCTAAGAATCCAGCGCTTCTACGGGACCTCTTCCTTTACCGTAGGGTGAAGCGATAAGAACGGACCCTTTAAGGTACCTACCTCCTTGGACCGTCCGATATCGGACACCCCAACGTTTCTCAGTCTGTGCCGACTCGCACGTGTGTGTTTCCCTGATCAGTGACTTGAACCATGAATTTTCGAAAGTCGTCTCAAACACAGACCCTCAAATATCGGAACGGTTAAAGACCCTTTCTGAACCCCACGACGAGCTACTTTTGTGCACGTGTTCAAAGAACCAAATATGCACAACACACGAGGACACATATACAATCAATTCAGCGAGTCAGCACAGGCTGAGAAACGTCGGGGTATTTGACATCGGATGGTCCGAGGAGTCAGGTACCTTAAAAGGTCCGTTCTTATGACCACACCCAACGGTAAAGGAAGAGATCCCCTAGAAGGGTTGGGTCCCTAGCTCGGGTCCAGAGGACGTGACGTCCGTCTACGAAATGGGAGACTCGGGGGTCGGTTCCCGCACATATACAATGGGTACAGAATAAACCTTACTAAATATATGTAAAAAGTGATAGGGGTTTAATCCCTAAAAACTCCCTATTCCACCGAGGACATCTCATAATGTTCCAACTGAGACAATGACTCACTCTATACTTAGTATACTCGAAAAGACTGAATAGAAAGAATTTATCGAACAAAGAATCTTCTTGAAACCCTTAAAAATCTCGTTCCGTAAAACTTCAAAGGAGAGATTCTTCCTACCAGGTCTCGTGTCTAAGGTGGAGTAGGGTCCCAATGTCCAGTTCACACTCATTTGCACCCCATCTCCCACGGCGAGGTGTCCCTACCCCTTAAAAGAAACCTTCCCAAAACAAAACAAAAAAGGGAGTCCGTATTCATTTAGACCCGTCCAAATCACTTATGGAGTAAATCTTCTCTTCCTTTCCGAACCCTTGCAAGGTCTTACTCACAATAGTCATCGGACGAACACGTCTTCTCTCCAACACTGGTAGTCCGAAAGGACACGAGGTCTTCGGTGTACCAGAGGACTGTGCGGGTCATCCGCGGAGTCCTAGCGACTCCTCTGAGCGAACGATACATCTAGAAGAACTGTATCTGTTTAAATTTTACTTATAGAGGACTTACCGGAATAATGGACACTTACAGTAAAACAAACCCTCAATATTAAAAAAAGAAAAACTATAAATGAACAAACTGACGTGGTCTAGAATCAACACCGGGTTCCCTAGAAGTCAGAAGGAACGACGTACACTTGAAAAAATCAGCCCCGTACACCCTAGATTAAGGGACTAGTTCCTATCTTAGGCCCGGGGGACGTAACCCTCGAACCTTTGAATCGGTGACCTGGAGTCACTTCAGGAACCTCAGTATTAAAAAGATCGACCTCCTCACACTGAGTCTACAGAGCTTTCCATCCAAACACTACATTATTAGTACAGATGATTTAAATCCCCAGAGATGGTGAATTTTTAGGTGGGACGGGCCATCAAAGCGAACCGAGGTAGAATCCATGGGACTTCGTGTCCTCTCTGCCTCCAGTACGTCAATCCTTCGTCTGGGTCGTAGGCTCGGAGTCTGGGGTTACAGACAAGGAAAACGACCTGAAACAACAACAAATAACAATACAAAGAAAAAGTTCCTTCCAAATGGGTTTTTCCCAGATTAATATTTATAAGAACTCTTTGAATTAAAAGTCATTAACATAACATGAGAACTCAGATCAAAGACAAGGACTCACCGGGGGAGCGGGTTCTTTCATCAGAGTCCTGGACCCGTAAAAGGACAGACGACGTGGAGTGAAGAGTAAAATTGGTTTGACAACGACTTAAGACGACGAACGACATCGTCTGGACATATTTCAAACGACGAAAAGACTTGTGGAAGAACTATAAAAAGTTAAGAATTGATTATAAAATTTTGAATTCCAACACCGGAGAATAAAAGTTCAACTTGCACGAAGTCTATCTCTACAAGACAGGATAAGAGGGAACCACTAGACCAAAATTTACAGGGACACAAAGGGCCACCACTAACATAGAGACAAACGTCACACCAGCCCCAGGGGAGAGGGGTAGAAAAAGAACGGAGTCTTGTGAGACGGTAGGACTTCTTAGACGGTAGTAAAGGTTCATAGAGTACTCCAGCCATTAAATTAAAGTTACCCTTTATTAACAAATCGATGGTACAAACACGGTTCACGACAAGTTTCTTCTCCCGTAAGGGACTACCCAAAACTGTATCTCAATACAAATCGTCTACCTCACGTTGTCTTTTTTGACTCCTGCTCCTCACTGTCTTTACATCCTCTGTAAAGAAACTCCATCTGGATCTTCTTACTCGTCAAGAGGTCTCACCCTACCCCATCCTCTGGGAACGTCCGCTCCTTGTCGTATAAAGTTTAATGCCACGACCCTGACCGTAGGTGTCATGGACTTCACTCCGTGGCAGGCAAGAGACAACCAAACAAAAGTTATTTACGTAAGTTCACATCCACTAAAATGAGTCAAGACGAGAGTCGTCAACAAACCTTCGTTCCTAATTGAGGTCGTCCTAACCACAAAATTCTTTGTCCGACTTATATTACCCCAAGAACTCAAATCACGCGTATTAGAATAGACGTTCATAGTCATCCATTCGTACCTTTTAACTTGAGTCGACTTGGTTCGGTGTTTCTGGCAGATGTGGAGTCTGTGGACAGTCGACATAGTTAAGTGACACACAGAGATGACGCCGAAAACAATCCAAGAATGGCACGTATACTTTAACAGGGTCAAAACCTCACAACATGGGCTAAGCCGAAAATGGGTTTTTGAGAGGCGTGAAAAACATAACATGCCGCTAAAAATCCTTCTGGACACAGACAGTGACGTTCACTCCGATCTGGTGAGTCACCAGCCGACGTGTGCCCTTCCGTCACCCACACCAGAAGACCCTTGTACACACTACAGGAACCCAGGGAACCTCAGACCGTCCGCAAAGACTCGAGGGTCCAATTCGAAACTGAGGGAGACCGGTGACTCGCGAGAGGGAGGGCGAAACGACGAAACGGGAACCTTGCAAGGGCCGCAAGGGGAACATCATCCACGAACGACAGGAGCCTCGGTTCCTGGTAACTGAATAAAACGAAGGCTCCTTCTCTCAACCTCTCCTAGACCTAAGGTGGCGGTTCTGAAACCTCTTAGCCCAAACCGAACCGTGAACCGCTACCGTACATACGTGGGTAATCGGTCGGGTGAACACATAGACGAACTTATCTTCCGGTAAGGAACCGACTCCTGGGGACCCCCGCCCCGACAAACTCTGGTCGGGGGGAGAATGCCGAAGGGACCATTGAGTCTACCATTTCACAGACGGACGCGACGCCCTCTGGGCCCAAACTAGGGACCCAGCCCTTCTAGGGAACCTCTTCTTTTACCGATGGGTGAGGTCATGAGAACGGACCTTTTAGGGTACCTGTCTCCTCGGACTGTCCGATGTCAGCTACCCCAACGTTTCTCAGTCCGTGTTGACTCTCTGAAGTGAAAGAAAGAACAAAGAAAGGGGAGAGTACGTTTACTTCCGTAAGAGCCGCCCCCCATCTCCCCACGCTGACCCGACGACAGACCACACCCATTTACAGTTTCTCGGTGCAAATATTTCGAAGACTGAGGGCGGACGGTGGTGGTGTCAGACGTGGGATCGGTAGGACCAAATCAGGTGTGTGTGGGGGGTCGGGGAGGGTCCAGGGACTGACTCGTCTTCGTCGTCTCTAGGGACCGAAACACGAAACCACGATAGACGTGTCCGGATCGTACGGACGAAGGACCCTCAAAATCCCAGACAGAAAAGCCGGAGACCATACAAAAGCCGGAGACCATACAAAAGTCGGAGACTACCTTTACCTAGGACTCCAAAGTAAGTAATATAAAGAGAACGAAGACTGGGGGACGTTATGGGAACAAACATAATTATAGTGGTCGGGAGGGGGGCGACGTGGGAGGGGTGCGGGGGTCGGGTCCGGTGCCACTGACTTTTTTTTTATTCAATCAATCCCCCCAGTCCCGACCTCGTCGGTGACTCCACACGTCGACACATAGGGTCTCTTTGGAGGACGCTTCCTCACCAGCGTCCTAGTTCATCCGTTGAAGAAGGAACGTTTTAATTAACCAACTTGAACCACAGACAACTATAGGGAGGGTGAACACTTTTGGTAGCTTTGGATAATGGTCATGTTGGAACCCTCTATTACCGACACCTCTTAACTCCACGGGGAGGGACGGTCCGAGGTCCCGAAAGTGACTGTTTCCCAGTCGGATTACAAACCCCCCTAAACAGAATTGGGACGTACACTTCGACACCTCTCTAAGGACTCTTCTCAAAGTAGCTCTTCTCCCACTCGGTCGTGAGACCACTATGATCTCAGTATCAGCACAGAACCCGTAGGGTCTCGAACCTCCTCTGACTCCCAGGGGGGTGTCCACGTAAGGAATGTCTACAAAGAGTCGATATGGGTGACGTCTCGTAAAGACTCATGAACTAATTTAGGATAACTTCCATAGGTCCCTTCTTTTATTTCAAATAAAAAATTAAGAACACAACACCACTTTATGTGTATCACATTTCATCTGGTAGACTTGGTGAAGTCCACAAGTCACCGTGACTCATTTAGCGGAACACGGCGGGAGTGGTAGATAGAGGTCTTTGAAAACGTAGGAGGGTCCGTCCTTGAGATATAAGTAATTTCATTTTGAGGAACAGGGGGTGGAAGGGGTCGGAGACCGTTAATGGTAAGATGAGAGACAGAGACCTAAACCACAGAACCCGGAAGTACATTCTCCTTAATGTGTCATAAACGGGAAAACACAGAATGAAGTGACTCGTATCATAGAAGTCCCAAGAAAAAGAATTCCGGCTTATTATGAGAAATGAAAAAGAAAAAAAAATTGATTCAAGTAAGAATTAAGACCCGGAAACTTGGAGTTCCGACTTAACGTTTGTTTTCATCTTGTAGAGATATGGGTTGCTCAACAAGAAAAAGAGATCATCTTCGTTTTTCGGTAGAAGTAACCCAGGAAACAAACCTCTTTTCCCCTTTTAAGGATCTCACTCCTTGGGGCTCGTTCTCACGTCGGGGGACCACGGGGGAGTCCGGAGACTCCGACGGACCGAACCAGTCCCGGCGCGCCACTCACGCGTCGTCCGGGTCAGGGACACCGCGGAGCCCTCTCTACTCACCCACCCGGCGACCCGGAGGAGATCCCTAGGTATTGACGCTCCCCCGGCGGGGCGTCGACACGACCGAGAGGTAGAAGGACAGACGGACCCGTCCCCACTAGTCGGTGCAGGACGGTTCCGAGAGGACCTTCACTTGACTCGAACGACTCTCGCCTTTGCAAACAAGGTCAAGAAGAACGAGAGTAGATCATCGTGAGTGCGAACATTCTTCTCGACATTAATGACCGAAAAGACTCCATTATGGACGAAGAATGAATTAAACGACTAACACAAACGTGAACCTTACATACGAGGCACTCACAGACAAAACTCGTGGTAACATAAAGGTTAGGGACTTCGTCACGAACTAAGTCTCATTCGGGTACGTGCCTTAACAACTTAATGAGTCGACCATCCCAAGGCAGGTCCCACGACCTTGGAGGACCCGTGAAACTAAGTCACAGTGCCGACGCCCCATCCCCGACAAAAGGGGGCACCTTCCACCACTTTGACTCCGGACCTCCGGTTCACACACTCGTCCCGAGGCCCCGAGTAGACCGGCAGAGACCAACGACAGGAATGCCACGCGGGAGGAAACACACTCGTCCTCCGAGAATGACAAGGAATTCAAGACTCCGGCCCAGCGACTACACCGCCACTGCAGTCACAAGTAAATTCCTCGAAACCGCCCCTGAGCGGACAGGAGGGCACCAAGCCTGAGACGCGAGAGTGACGGCTCACGGGCCGAAACCAGGGACTGCCCCTTGAATTCTCGAGTGTTCGACGTTCCGCACTGATCTTTCGTTAAAATTTTTGTACGCTGGACCTGGTAACCATGATCGGTCCCCGAGTCACGGATCAGTCAACGACTATGTAGACGGAACGGAACTACTCTGCGATATCCAACTCCGAGAAAAGACGAAAGTGGTACGACCGTAACTCAGTCTGAGTGAGACGGGGACAGAGTCTTATCGAAGCACTCAACTGTCTCTAGACGAGACATTAACGGTGTGCCCTCACGTACTGGGCTGCACCGACGGAGAGCAGAGGACGAGCCTGTGCGGGTTCATCGGTGGACTCTCGGGTCTACCGGCGTCGGAGTGGACGGGACCGCCGACTCCCGCGGTACCCGGCGACCCCGGACCTGACCTGTCTCGAAGAGCGGGTCTGTCGAGGGACCTGAGGACGTCGAAAGGAACAAACGACCGCGTGGGCAAGGGGTGGGGAAAAGACGACTAGGGAGGAGAGAGCCGAGTACCCTGGTATTCCGGTGTCTTAGGTCGACGTCGGTTGTGACGGGTCGTCAAAGATCGGCACTACACACATCTGTAAGCGTACATCAGTTTGTGTGTCCAATCCTAATCCCCTCCGCGGTATATTCTAACACGCAGTGGGGAGGATCGAAACCCCCCCAGCAGAAAGCACAGGTATCATCGGAGGACCCTTTTTTAGTTGGAGGCCGTTATTGCAGTACTAACTCATCTGGCAATTTGGACACTCTTACGACTTCCATGATTGGAAGCATCGAGGGGCGACGGTAGGTCGCCACCAGAGTGAAGACAGGTGTGAACCGTGATAGAGGTTCGGTGTGTCGAATGAAGACGGACCTAATGAGTCCGGAGGTATGCCTAGACACAAGACTCGGAAGGTCCGAGAGCACCCGGAGGTGTGCACCCACCACGACAGAGACATACTTGGGGACGGACGGACGGGGCGGGGCCCTCCGTACACCCGGAGTCCCGAGGGCGTGTCGCGTGCCGAGCGGAGCCCGTCTAGGAGAGGAGGGGAACCTACCGGGACGGGCGGCCACACACAACTCATCGAGGCAGTGAGCCCCGGAGTAGAAGTCACAGCGGTGGAGGTCCGTCGGGCCGACCCGGGAGGCGTCGTCGAACCCGAGGTGAACGAACCGGTGACCCCGAGTCGAGGGACACCCGTCGAGAGACAGGAGAAAGATCCAGACGGACAACTGACGACGGCAGAGGAACTTTACGGTCGAAAACAGATTGGCTACAGGTTCAAGAGGGTCGAACGAAAGACGTAAAACTCAGAGAGAAGTCCGAAGGGGGGGGGTGGGGGTGGACTGAAGGGTCTAACATTGTGTCTAAGACTTTGGAGAGGGAGGTGGGACCAAGACAGAGGACTCAAAAAGTCAACGGAAGCCTGGAAAGAGGAACCTATGGGTGCAAGTCGCAAAGATTTTAATTCCACAGACGGAACAAATAGGGAAGGGATCGGGTCAAGGCACCGCAGTGAGGGTTCCATATGGGTCTACCTACTAGAGCGCTCCCGACCAAAAGGGAGTGGAAGGACAGTCTCGTAATTCCCCAGGACCGTAGACCGGAAGAACTGGTAAGGGTCACGGTAGCAGACGACGAGACGATTCAGTGCAGTCAGCACAGGCTGAGACACACTGGGGTATCTGCCGTCGGGTGGTCCGAGGAGGTAGGTACCCTAAGAGGTCCGTTCTTGTGACCTCACCCAACGGTAAAGGAAGACGTTACGTACTTTCACATCAGTGAGTCAACACAGACTGGGAGTCACTGGGCGACCTGACGTCGGAAGGTCCGAGGAGGCAGGTACCCTAAAAGGTCCGTTCTCCTGACCGTACCCCACGGTAGTGAAAGAGGCCACGGTCGGAGATGAGGACCAGAAAAGAATCACCGTCCCTGTAATTGGTGGGAGAGAGTGAAGACTCGGTGAGGGGCGAAGTTATTTGTCCTTGTAGAGGAAACCCGTTTCCTAATCGATCCACGCTTCATCTGTCTCCGGACCGGAGACCGTGAAAAAGTCCACTCCGTACGACTTATTGACGTACCAAACGAAACCTTTGGTGCCACCCCCCACAACGACTCTACCTCACGACTGTACAACCTTCCTCAAGGACCTGGATGCAAACTCTTTGGACCCTTTGTGGGCACAAGGTATAACAAAGATCTTAATTATGTAGACTGAGACCGAACAAACACAAAAATTCTGAGCCACAAGACCACAGTTTGACGGGACCGAATTTAGGTCTGAACCACAAATGATCCACACCTGACACCCGTTCAATGAATTGGGGACTGGTAAGAATCGAGGGAACACACACTTACCAGTGGTATTAACACAGACGGAGAAACAACCCGATCTCCTAATAGGTTCTACGACACACCTCTCGCGACATCACAGAACGTGTGTCTTCACTGGAGACACAAACTCGATAACAATCAATCAGAATGACAAGATCACCGAAGATAATCGACGTACTGGGTCTTGCAAAACATCAACCACTCCCGGTAGAAAGGGTGTTGGGGACCAGAGAGACAGGTGTGTAACGTGAAGGTACAGGCGTTTGACCAGACGACCCCTCTGGGGGACTGGGGCCAGAAGGGTGGAGGTAAGAGACCACTTTAGGTCGGGGAACCGTGTAAAGGGACTCCGACCGGAAGGTCGGAAAATACAGGAGACTGGTGACTGGAAATAACAGGCGATTCCCTCTTGGTCCGTCCCCCACGCCGTCTCGGACCCCGACGTCCACCCGTCACCCCTCGTCCCTCCCACACGTGCGACTCCTCGCGTCTCGGGACACCGCGTCGACGACCTACGCAGACCTCGTTGTCACAAACTTTTGGACTTCGAATTTTGTTCATCCTCCGTTCTCCGAAGCCTCGTCGTTTCCAGACACGTAATTTAATAAAGGAACACGAGTCGTCTGTCTAGTGACAGTCACTGTAAACATAGTCTAAGAAGAGTCAAGACTCTCTCTGACGACCTTAGCTACTCAAGACCCAATCCTAGGTCCTTCGGGTCACCGAGACCTTGGTGCACACTAGACCAGAACACTCAGGGATCCCCGACACCTCCACGGCGGCGGTGGGCACGGGCGGTCCACCTGA
This sequence comes from Capra ibex, assembly GCA_006410555.1. Classification (NCBI taxonomy): domain Eukaryota; kingdom Metazoa; phylum Chordata; class Mammalia; order Artiodactyla; family Bovidae; genus Capra; species Capra ibex. The sequence continues at coordinate 96,418,456 of SJYO01041852.1, forward strand.
CAGAAGTACAGACGAAACCCTCCGTGAACACGGTCCGAGCTCACTCCCGTGGGGACCCGACCGGACTCCCACAGTCCGCTCCAGTACGTCATCCGGTCGACGCTCGGAGGAACCTCTCTGACAGCCTCCGTGGGCACCGCGGCCCCCTCCGAGCTCCCTCCCGCTACACACCCGAATACCGACTACGACTGCACACTGTCTGAGGTCGTGTCGCGACATCTCGTCGAGGGGAACTACCTTTCATTCGATGAGCCCCAGACGTACCGGGTACGCCAGCCCCGCGCGGGTCTACGTCTGACGGCCCACGACCTCTTTCCGAGTCGACCGACCTGCGAGAGCGTCACCCCGACGAGGACCTCTTGGAGACCGGAGAGGGCCGGGAGAACCAAAGGGAACGTGTCCCGAGTATACAGGGTTAATAACGTTGTGGACTCGACAGACGGCCGTGGGTGGGGTCTGTCCTCGACCCCCGACCTACGTAAGTGACGACACAAGGGTCCCGTCCTCGGCACGACTACCCACGTCCACACCCCTCTACACGTCGGGCACCCACGCACAACTTCGACCCAGCCCACGCCACCAGGTGTCGGAGAATCCCGACCCGTCTCCCGACCCCGACGCGTTACCCGCCACGTTCCGACACGACCGTCTTGTCCAGGTACTTGGACACTTCCCGACCAGGACCAGGTCCACGAGAGAAATAATCGAGGACATTAGGAGTGTGTGGAAACTCCAGTTACGACAGAACAAAATATCTATTCGTTTATTCCGGACCCGAAGGGACTCCCGAATCGCCATTTCTTGAGTGGATGACTACGTCCTCTGTACCCAAACTAGGGACCAGACCCTTCTAGGGGACCTCTTCCTTTACCGTCGCGAGACGTCACCAGAACGGACCTCTTAGGGTACCTGCCTCCTCGGACCGCCCGACGTCAGGTGCCCACAGTCTCAGTCTGTGCTGACTCGCCGAAGTGCCGTCTACTCCGTGTCTCCTCGGCCGCGGAGTGGTTCCGGCGTTCGTCCCCAGACCTCGACGTTGGGGCAGGGACGACAGACCGACACGCCCACACGAGATTGACTTTCCGGTCTACCTGAGGCGTCCGGTCCGAATCCCCAGCCCTGAACTACCCCTGGACCCCCTTCCGACACCCCAGTCGACGACGAGTCTCGGCACAACCGTCATCCCGTCCTCCCACGGTCCGACCCCTCCAGCACACCTCCTCCGCCGTCGGGGCCCGTGCTCCTCTTCCCACAAACCGTCTCCGGGACACAGAAACGGAGAGTGCACACACACTGACCAGGAGAGGTCGAGGGTCCGGCAGAGGATCTGTCCGGAAGGACACCGCACCGGGAGTCACCGAGGTAGTCGGAACGGAACCCTGAACACTCGGGGTAGGATCTAGAGGACTTAGGCTTACATCAAATTGTTTGGGAGGTCCACTCACTCGGACTACGCCCGAGGTGAAGCTCTTACGGACAGGAACACGTTTTGGGGTAGTAGGGCCGGCCCGACTGGGCCTCGACGGCGGAGGGAGACGGGGACGGGCCCAGGGAGCCGGAACGGGACACGAGTCCGGAGAGGGCGATCTTCGGGCAGACGTGTAGAGCCGACGAGGAAGTGACGAAAGCGGTGACACAGGGACTTGAGTCTAGAGGTCCCAATCAGGGGTGGAAACCACCCGGGACTCGCTTGGTCCCCGGAGGCAAGAGGTCCTCGGAGGCGTGGACGACGTGTGACGGAAAGGGCCTCGGACGGACCGAAGGGTTGGGTGTTAAAGAACCAAGAAGAGACGAGTAGACGACGGTCACCGTCTCAGAGTCGACCCGTGCCTCCCACCCAGTCCTGACCACCGGGAACAGCGAAGGGGACTTAATGCCCGTGGACGTCGTCCGGGGTCAAGGGTCAGAACCCCTCTCCGCCTTCGAGAAAGGAAAGACCCCAACACGCCAGTGTACCTCGTCAAGACTAAGAGTAGGAGGGTCTTCGACGCTTCCTGAGACGTCCCCAAAGAACAGAAACACACACACACAGACCACCCCCCACCCCCCCCTCCAGGGAAACAAATAACTAGAGGAGAACTAATGAGGTCTCTCCTAAGTTCTACCCTCCCCCGAAGTCGCAGTGGGTGGGAGGGTCAACCGTCCTCGGAGTCTCGCACACGTCACTCCGTCCTAGTGACGTAGGTTCCTTCGACACTTGGTCTCCGGCACTCGAGTCCCAGGGGTCGGAGAGCGTCAGTCTCAGTACCCCGTTATCGACGAAAGAATTCGAACTCACTCCGTTCGGCGCAGGAGTGTCCAACACGTTCTCCCAAGTCCTAGAGAGGAAAGCATTGTCTCTGGACCCGAAACAGGGGAGACGGACGAGGGGATTACCCAGTGTCCAGTAGTGGTAAGCCGACGGACCTTGCCGGATTGATCTCATCCAATGGGTCACTGGTCGTCGACCGACCGTGGGACGGTAAACGTAAAACAGAGGACCGTGTGGGACCCCCTCCACCCGTGTTGAAGCTGTTCCGGTCTCGGGTACAATCGGGGTGCCCCCGTTCAGATCTGTCCGTCCCTCCCCCGGCACCCGGTTCCTCGTAGACACACACAAAGTCGTCGGTCCTCCCGTTCTCCACCGAATTACCAGGACGAACGTCCGACACCCTAATGCAACAGGACATAAGGTGTTCCCATACATAGAGGGTACCTCCTACACCTAATCCTGCACTACCGTATTTCACGAGTCGTTGCACGCGTCGACTGTCCTTCCTGGGCATCTGCTAACTCGACTCACGCGAACAGCCATTTTGTCCACGTCGAAAACAGTTGAACTACGGAAATAAAAGGTCCCGAACTTCTAAGGCCTTTAGACGACCACACGTCTAGGGACGCGATCAGTTCTACTCATTGGTCGTCCGTACTCTCCGACTCCGGTCCGGACCAGATCTGAGACACAAAAGGACATCCAACCGCGGTTCCTCGTGGTACTCATGCCACTCAAAATGTTCAAGTACCTAAGACAAAAAATTCTGATTTGTGGATGAAGTAAGGAACACGTGGATTTAATGCTCTCATGGTATTTCGACGAAGACTCATTGGGAGTAAGAACCTTTTCACACATACCCTGGAAAGCCGTCAATGTAGTCGGACGAACGGAAACCAGTCTCAACAAAACCAGCCACAAGATTTCTGTCTTCCGACTCTTCCTGCCGACTCCCAAACTTTGCAGTGCGGAGGTCTCGGCGACGACCGTAGGACCTTGACAATCCCGGGACCAAATAAATTGATGAATGTCGGGTCAAAGGGCGAAAAGGAGGACAAAGACGAGGGACGCATCAGGAACCAGACTACGGTCGTAACCATCACTCTTGTTGGGAACCACTCAAAAGAGTGCGAGTCACCGGTTTCACCCATTCAGTCACATTGAAGACGAAATCTGCCGTCTCCATCGAGACCCAACAACATCGGGTCCACAGTGGCCCTCGGGGAGCTCAGGTCTCTAACGGACTGCCAGGGGGAGGGGCGAAATGACGGATGATTGCTACGACGAGCACCCTACATTTGAGTCTTGTCGACAAAAGACTTCGTCTCGTAAGGGCCGGCCACCCGATCGACCCTCTGAGTAGGAGAGAGGTCCAAGATCTCCACAACCCCACCGCCCTTCCGACTGGTCAGGCGAGGACCCCACCTCACCATCCTCAGGATATCTAAAACAAGACCGGGTGGAGGGAGGGGAACCAGGTAGGGAAGACTGGTGACGTCACGGGCGACACAAGGTCCGGGGACCTGGACGGGAAATTTCCGGTCCACTGGAGGGTGGAGTCAGGGAATAGACGTCCCTTCGGAGGATTCGGACCCGTGGAGGGGAACCTTCGGCGTGAGACTTGTCTGTCGTCACACCGGAGACACTCGCCGACACTTCTTCGACCAATTTGAGGTGAGTCCCGTCACACTGATTCCACACCGTCACCGGTCCACCAGTCGAAATTGTGGTCCGACGCCGGGAGACTCCCGAGACGACCATTTGCCGTCCGCTCGCTCTACTTTTATTGCCGGCCCGCCCCGCCCCGCCCCGGAAGGACCCAGGATCCGACGGACTCGGACCGGAGGTCCCGCACGCCCGTCTCCTCCTCCCCTTCACGCCCCGAGGGACACCCCTTCCCCCTCCTCCTGGCCCCCCACCCCCCCNCCCCCCCCGTACTCCACCGGTCGTCGTCCCGAACTCTTACCGGAGTGCCACCGCGACGGTCCGCTCCTTCGGGGAGTTTCGACACACTCTCGACCAGGTCACTTCTCCCGTCCCCCTCCGACTTTCTCCTCTCCTGACGACAACCGAATGCGACTCCCAATCGTCCTGTGTAGCGACGGCACCGGCCCTGCCCCAAAAATCCCGAGGCGTGAGTCTGACACCGGTCCTGGGTACTGACGACAAAGGAAGGAGTCTCTTCGACGCGTCATCCCCGCAATTCCCGAGACAAGTCGTCACGGACGACTCTTTCTGCGTCAGGAAAAGGTTCCTTCCTTCAATAGTCCTGTCGAAGTTTCTCTCACCCCATCTCGGGATCCATTAGACCATCGACGACCCCTTTCAATCTTTGGGGGCCGCCATCGGAGTGGAGACCGGACTCCCTACCTCACCGAGGGACGACGGGGACCGGAGGTCGGGGGGACCCGACCCTCCGCCGAGGAGCCCGCCGGCACTCTCCTCTCCGCGAATCTTGTACCTCTCTTCGGCCGAAGAGACGACGGTCGCTCCTGACCGACCCACTCCCCGTGAGGAATTAGAACACACCCAGGGCTCCTGTGAAGGGACAGGACGGTCGTACAGGTGCCACGCCTACGGACCGCTCCGTGCTCTCACATCCCTACCACAGAAGCCGACCACGAGTCGCGACACGTCTGCGGAGTAGGAATCCTCTCGAGACACCCCGACGGTGACCACTCCTTCAAGTCGGGGTACAGGGGGTAACATTTGTCACCCGGGTCACGGTGACTCCTCGCCCTGTTCCGTCCCTCCTCGCGACTTTGTCTCGGTCCCGACCCACCCCGGCGTGTCCCGCGCTATTATTTCGATGTTCCGTCCACCTCCGGGGCCGAGAACTCCTTCTACGTCCCCTGTCCGGTCTACACGACCTCGTGCAACCGTGGATCACGTTCCGGTGCCTTCGGGCTGTGCCCCAGACTGACGTCTGTACGACTAATTGCCCAGAGTGGAAGGTCTTCCGCACAGAGAGACCTTCGGGGATCCTTGACTTTGACCAAGAACCTCCTGGATGACATACCGCATTTCTTGGGATGGGTCATGAGCCATTACTAGATACACCCCTTCCTTAGAACTTCCCATATACATATACACTCAGTGAGACGACATGTCGTCTCTAGTTGTGCTGTGACATTCAGCTGATATGAGGTTATTTTTTTAAAAATTTCAAGAGTAGAGTTCTTTTTTATCTATTTTTGAAACCAAGAACCTCGACACCCCTCACCAATAATCCCACATTTGATGTTGAACTATCATAAGATTTTTAAATCTCCGGTCTTGGGAAAGGGTTTTTCTGTGGACGAAAAGTGTCCCTTATCTTTGAACCCCTTGACTTCCGGAACCCGACTTTCTGTTTTCCACGAGTCACCCGGTTTATGTTTAGGTTCCCTTTATCCAGACATTGAACGCCAATTTTCTTCCCCGAAGACCAGACTAAGGTCGGACCCGGTCTCCGGAGGTACCTCACCACACCGTACGCGCAAACTGTGTGATTGTCAGACACATTGTCCTCGAAGTGAAATATTTTAACATAAGTGACACATAAAACCTACTAAAGAGCGATTCGTAAGTCACGGTCTTAGAACTCAAATCTTTCCTGGAGTCGGAGTCCCGACAAGTAATACCAGAATAAGAGTCACTGAACCGGAAGAAATCAAAAGATCGTCTTTAGAATGACCAGTCTTCGATACATTGACAAAGAAAAAGGGACCTTTGGGAGTCTCTTTCGCAGCACCACCCTGTCATTTAAGATCTGTTCGGGTCTTCGCTTGAGCCCTTTGATGGAGGGGTGGACTCTACCGGAACCTCCGTCTTGGATATCTCGAGCACCTTTCGCCATTCTAACGGTCGCTGGGACTCGTAGTCAACCCTCGGTGGTCGGACCACGTCCGATGTGGACACCCGGAGTCAAAGGAGTAGACTTTACCACGTATTACCCCCCCCCCACATACTCCTAATTCCGTACCACGAACGTCTGTCATCGTACAAACATATATACTCCTATTACCGTACACACACTCACTCCTACACACACACAAATATACTCCTATTACCGTAAATACATACACACATACTTCTATTAACACACACTCCTATTACTGCACACACCCCCCACCTATTACCACACACACACACACACATTCTCATTAACGTACACACGTGTGCCTATTACCGCACACACATAGTCCTAACACCACACATACACACACTCCTATTACCGTAAACACACGCACGTCTATTAACACACATCCTCCCATTACCACACATGCACACACACATTCTTATTAACGTGCACATGTGTGTACCTATTACCGTACACACATAGTCCTAATACCAACACACACACTCCTACTACCGTACACACAAATCCTCCTATTATCGCATACACGGTCTCTTCCGTTACCGGGGGGTGAGGTCGTGAGAATGGACCTTTTAGGGTGCCTACCTCCTCGGACCACCCGGCGTCAGGTACCCCAACGATTCTCAGCCTGTGCTGACTCGCTGAAGTGAAAGTGAAAAGTGAAAGTACGTAACCTCTTCCTTTACCGTTGAGTGACGTCACTAGAACGGACCTCTTAGGGTCCCTGCCCTCTCGGAGTATCCGACGGCAGATACCCCAGCGTGTCTCAGCCTGTGCTGACTTCGTTGAATCGTCGTCGTCGCATACACGTGTGCACCTATTACCACACACACACTCCTATTACCGTACACACATATGTACCCATTACTGCACGTATACTCCTATTACCGGACACACACACACACACACCTATTACCGCACAAACACATATACTGTCACTACCACACACACGCGTGTACCTATTGCCGTACACACACACTCTTATTACAACACAAACATATACTCCTATTACCACAGACACACACACACACATACTCCTAGTCAAGTCAAGTAAACGAGTCAGTACAGGCTGAAAACGGTGGGGTACTTGACGTCGTGCGGTCCGGCGGGACAGGTAGTGGTTGAGGGTCTCAGGTGGGTCTGGGTACAGGTAGCTCAGCCACTACGGTAGGTGGTAGAGTAGGAGACAACAGGGGAAGAGGACGGAAGTTAGAAGGGGTCGTAGTCCCAGAAAAGGTTACTCCGTCGAGAAGCACAGTCCACCGGTTTCATAATCTCAAAGTCGAAGTTGTAGTCAGGAAGGTTACTTATGGGTCCTGACTAGAGGAAATCCTACCTGACCAACCTAGAGGAACGTCAGGTTCCCTGAGACTTCTCTGAAGAGGTCGTGGTGTCAAGTTTTCATAGTTAAGAAGCCGAGAGTCGGAAGAAGTGTCAGGTCGAGAGTGTAGGTATGTATTGAAGACCTTTTTGGTATCGGAACTGATCTGCCTGGAATCAGCCGTTTCATTACAGAGACGAAAACTTATACGACAGATCCAACCAGTATTGAAAAGAAGGTTCCTCATTCGCAGAAAATTAAAGTACCGACGTTGGTGGTAGACGTCACTAAAACCTCGGGGGGTTTTATTTCAGACTGTGACAAAGGGGTAGATAAAGGGTACTTCACTACCCTGGCCTACGGTACTAGAAGCAAAAGACTTACAACTCGTAAATTCGGTTGAGAGGAGAAAGTGAAAGTAATTCTCCGAAAACTCAAAGAGAAGTGAAAGACTGTATTCCCACCACAGTAGACGTATAGACTCCAATAACTACAAAGACGGCCGTCAGAACTAAGGTCGAACACGAAGAAGGTCAGGTCGCAAAGAGTACTACATGAGACGTATCTTCAATTTATTCGTCCCACTGTTATATGTCGGAACTGCATGAGGAAAAGGATAAACCTTGGTCAGACAACAAGGTACAGGTCAAGATTAACAACTAAGGACTGGACGTATGTCTAACGAGTTCTCCGTACAGTCCACCAGACCATAAGGGTAGAGAAAGTCTTAAAAGGTGTCAAATAACACTAGGTGTGTCTGTTTCCGAAACCGTATCAGTTATGTCGTCTTTATCTACAAAAAGACATTGAGAGAACGAAAAAGGTACTAGGTCGCCTACAACCGTTAAACTAGAGACCAAGGAGACGACGACGACGATTCAACGAAGTCAGTACAGGCTGAGACGCTGGGGTATCTGCCGTCGGGTGGTCCGAGGGGGCAGGGACCCTAAGAGATCCGTTCTTGTGACCTCACCCAACGGTAAAGGAAGAGGTTATGTACTTTCACTTTTATTTCACTTTACCGAGTCAGCACGGGCTGAGAATCGTTGGGGTACCTGACGTCGGACGGTCCGAAGAGGCAGGTACCCTAAAAGAAAAGATTTTGGTCGAACTTGTAGTCCTCCAAGTACCAAGTGCATAACGACTTCAGACCGAACCTCTTAAAACTCGTACTGAAATGATCGTACACTCTACTCACGTTAACACACCATCAAACTCGTAAGAAACCGTAACGGAAAGAAACCCTAACCTTACTTTTGACTGGAAAAGGTCAGAACCCCGGTGACGACTCAAAAGGTTTAAACGACCACATAACTCACGTCGTGAAAGTGTCGTAGTAGAAAGTCCTAATCTTTCTCGAGTTGACCTTAAGGTAGTGGAGGTGATCGAAACAAGCATCACTACGAAAGATTCCGGGTGAACTGAAGTGTAAGGTCCTACAGACCGAGATTCACTCACTAGTGTGGTAGCACTAATAGGCCCAGCACTTCTAGAAAAACATGTCAAGAAGACACATAAGAACGGTGGAGAAGAATTATAAAGACGAAGACAATCCAGGTATGGCGAAGACAATCCAGGTATGGTGAAGACAGGAAATAGCTCGGGTAGAAACGTACTTTACAAGGGAACCATAGAGACTAAAAGAACTTCTCTAGAGATCAGAAAGGGTAAGACAAGAAAAGGAGATAAAGAAACGTAACTAGAGACTTCTTCCGAAAGAATAGAGAAGAACGATAAGAAACCTTGAGACGTAAGTCTACGAATATAGAAAGGAAAAGAGGAAACGAAAAGTGGAGAGAAGAAAAGTGTCGACAAACATTCCGGAGGGGTCTATCGGTAAAACGAAAAAACGTAAAGAAAAGGCACCCCTACCAGAACTAGCGACAGAGGACATGTCACAGTGCTTGGAGTAAGGTATCAAGTAGTCCGTGAGATAGATAGTCTAGATCCGGCAATTTAGATAAAGAGTGAAGGTGACATATTAGTATTCCCTAAACTAACTCCAGTATGGACTTACCAGATCGCCAAAAGGGATGAAAGAAGTTAAATTCAGACTTAAACCATTATTCCTTAAGTACTAGACTCGGTGTCAGTCGAGGACCAGAACAAAAACAACTGACATATCTCGAAGAGGTAGAAACCGATGTCTCTTATATTAGTCAGACTAAAGCCACAACTGGTAGACCACTACAGGTACACATCTCAGAAGAGAACACAACAACCTTCTCCCACAAACGATACTGGTCACGTACAAGAACCGTTTTGAGATAATCAGAAACGGGACGAAGTAAGGCGTAAGGTTCCGGTTTAAAAGACAATGAGGTCCACAAAGAACTGAAGGATGAAAACGTAAGGTCAAGGGACATTACTTTTCCTGTAGAAAAAACCCACAATCAAGATTTTCCAGAACATCCAGAAGTATTTTGGCAAGTTGAAGTCGGAGAAGTCGCAATCACCAACCCCGTATCTGGACCTAATGGCACTATAACTTACCAACGGAACCTCTGCTTGTCTCTAGTAAGACAACAAAAACTCTGACGTAGGTTCATGAGTAAAACCTGAGAATAACTGGTACTACCGATGAGGTAAAGAAGACTCCCTAAGGACGGGCGTCATCATCTACATTACCAGTAGACTCAATTTAAGTGGGTAAGGTCAGGTAAAATCAAGCGACTACGGATCTTACAACTGCAAGTGAGAACGGTAGAGCAAACTGGCGAAGGTTAAACAGAACTAAGTACCTGGACTGTAAGGTCCAAGGATACGTTACAACGAGAAATGTCGTAGCCTGGAACGAAGATAGTGGTCAGTGTAGGTGTATGTGTCGACCAATAACAAAAACGAAACCGAGGTAGGGAAGTGAGAAAGACCTCAATAAAGAGATGACTACAGATCATCGCACAACCCGTGGATGACTGGACCCCTCAAGGAGAAAGTCATAGGATAGTAAAACGGAAAAGTATGACAAGTACCCCAAGAGTACCGTTCTTATGACTTCACCGAACGGTAAGGGAAGAGGTCACCTGGTGTAAGACAGTCTGGAGAGGTGGTACTGGGCGGGCAGAACCAAACGGGACGCCCGTACCGAATTAAAGTAACGCAATCGGTTCCGACACCAGGATCACACTAATCTAACTGATCTTAAGACACTCATACCAAAGTCACACAGACGGGAGACTACGGGAGAACGTTGTGTGGATGGTAGAAGGAACCTATTACCACACATATATTCGTATTACCGCACACACACATATACTTCAATCACCACACATATACTCCTATTACTACACACATACATATACACCTATTACCCCACACACACATATCCTCCCATTACCGTACAAACATTCCTATTACCGCACACACACACACGTCTATTACACACGTGTACCTACTACCAAACACACGTGCGTCTATTACTCACCGTACACACATATATACTCCTATTACCGGACAAACATACACTCCTAGTACGTACGCACACGCACGTCTATTACCGTACACACACACACTCCTATTGCCGCACACACGTCTAGTACCGCATACACTTGTGTACTTATTACCCCGACACTCCTAGCACCGTACACACGCACACTCCTAGTACCGTACACACTTGTGTACTTATTACCCCGACACACACTCCTAGTAACGTACACACACACACTCCCAGCACCGCGCACATATACGCCATCGAGACACATCTCGACAAGCCCGAGACTTTACTCATCCACTGTGCTTGTGAGTCTCGACATGCACAGTCTACGCGATATGTTCCAGGTCGAATCAGCGACAAAAATATTCTGGCTGCCAGAGTCTGAGTGGCAAGTGCTGAGAGTTCGACTTCACTCGGTCTCGACGGGGGACCCGGATTAGTCGGTAGGAACCTCCGACGCGTCGCATCTGCACCTGTGACAGACCCAGGTGGAAAAGAGAAACTTCAACACAGAGTTGAATTTGAACCGGAGTCCTTCATGAGTCCAAAGAAAAGAGGAAGTAATTCTGGCTGTCAACGACGTCTTCCGTCTGGACACGCGACTAGTCGGACCCGACCTCCCGTAACCCACGCCCACCTCCGCCTAACCGAGAAAGGGGGGACGAACCGACGAGTCCCGTCACCGTGTACCGGACGCAGTCAGGGAGGCGAGACGTATGCCCTTCCAACGAAAACATTAATACTCCGTGCTCTCGACTCTGAACCTCTCTTCGCCGAACGGACTCCAGTACAGTACCGGGAAGTCCCTCACTCCGGAGGCGGACAGAGACCAGAGACTAGAGTGAAGTCTGTCTGAGTATGTCGGGACCCGGTGGGACGAAGGGCGTGGGGGGTCGTCCACGTCCTCAGACGAGGACACCCTGTGACTTGGGTACGCACGGAGAGTTTCCCGAGTCTCAGAGGTCGGACGGACTCCGGGTGACGAGAGGTGCCACCGTAAAAGGCAGGAGCCACTCGGAGTGCGGGTGCACGTCCTGAGGCACGTGTTCGACGGGCAACCGTATCAAAAATAACATTCTTGGGTTTTGACAAGTGGTCTTTCTCTTTGTCACGACATTCAATGCTATCTAGGTAATACCTGATAAGAAATTTTCTTTATTTTAGTAAAACATATTTAATACAACCTTAGTAACTATATAATACTATAAATAAGGACACTTGAAAAATTAGGTCCTCTTGTTTTTAAACTTATACAATTTACATAACGTTCACTGAAAGGGGTTTATAACTGGTAATAAAGATCTTCAAGGAGGGAGGATGAAAAATTACAATACTTATTATCTTCGTTTCTACCAACATTTAGAACAAAGTCAAATATCTTTACCTCCAACACGTGACGGTCTGGAGTCACGACCATTGACCGTGTGCGGGAAGGGTGCACAGGGTACGCACCCCTCTGCACGTCACATGAGAGCCCGGGTGTCCGTTCACCGTCCTGTCCGAGCTGGAGAGAACCGTTCAACCCCAAAACCCCGTGGTCACTCATTTGGCAACACCGGGTTGGTTCAACCCTTCGCGGTCACCCGATTTCCCTCTACTTTTACGTTGACTACTTCTCATGTCGGAGACACCACGGCTCATATCGGACTGGACTCTAGCCCCCTTGCCTCGAAGGTCTGTCTGGGCGGGGCTTCGGGCTCGGGTCGCACGGACCACCGAGGGGCTGACACGTGCGGTGGACGGCGTCCGCTGGACGACGGAGAGACGACGCTTACGCGTCCCCACCCCACACTTCGGAGTCCCTCCCGACCACATAACCAATTTGGCGCGTCACAACAAGTCTCGTCCCGAGCTCCTCACAAGTAATGAACGGGGAAATGATGACCTGGTCCCTACAAACGATATTCGGCACAAGACCATCAACAGTATAATTACTTTGACTCGTTATACGGAAATGAAAAGGAGATTTCGAACAATTTTACGAAATAAAACTTCGACCTCTACTTTATCACCTGGAGTGGACACTTAGAAATCTCGGACACCAGCAACTGGACTGAGTGTTACTGAGGCAACACCATTCACCCCCTCGGACTCGCAACCGCGAGAGCCACCACCTGGGGACCGACCGTGTAGACTTCGGGAACCAGTGTCCGTGAGTTCCACCTTGTACAAAGTCCTTTTAGTAAATAGTATTGAAATAACGAGATTAATTAGTGTTCACTCGGAGGAAACGTATCAACCCCTCTTGAAACTCCGAGGCAGAGAGAAATCAGAGACTAAGGTGGGAATTGTTGTCGACACACTGGACCCCGTTCACTGAATCGGAGGAAGCGAACAGGTATTTTACTCCTATTACGGTAGGCACAGTCATCCCATGACACTCCCAACCTTCTTAGGAAATAAACTCACGGACCGTGGGTTGCACCACGGGTCATTTGCACTCAAGTGTGGGAGAACCGACCACCCTTACCCCTGTAAGCGACTCGTGACGGTCCCGCCCAGAACTCCGGACCTTCGGCGACGGTACCTCGCCGACGGGGGACGTGACGGGCGACCGCCGGTCGCCACGGCACCGAGGGTCTCCCACCTCGGACCCCCGACGACAGGGCCCCGTGAGCGGACGGGGACGCACCGGAGGTCCTTCCTCTGGACGAGCCCCTACCCCCTCGGTCAGGACGTCGGGTCGAGGTGGTTCGTCCCACGGAGGGGGCCAACCCGACCCTCAGACGGAGTCGGGCGGGCGAAGGACTCCCACGCGAACAGAGTCCTACGACGCTCCCGCGTCCACACGTCTCGCCTCCCCCTGGGGACACTCCCTCCACTCCCCCACGTCACGACGACTCCTACCAAACGACCCCGGACGCCTCCAACGACCCTCGACTCAGAGGGGAACCGGATCCCCGGGTACCGGAACCCCGATAGGACCGACACGAACCTTGGAGTCCCAATGAGGTTCTTCGAAGCTCGGAAGTTTTCTTCGTTCACACACTCCTGTCCCTGACTGGACTGTTCACTTCTCCAAACCTGAGACCCGGGTCAGACTTTGCCGACCCGACAGGCCGACACACAGACAGGCAGCGTAGGCGGGGTGGGGGGTGGGGTGGGGTTTCCGGTCCGTCGACGAGGACGACTCGGACAGTCGACAGGGTCGCCTAATACGCACTCACGAGCCCCTGTGGAGAGGACTCGCTCTCCGTCAGTAAAGGGACCTCTATTCAGAGTCACCGAATCGACAAGTCACCAGGGGCGACCCGGATACTCACAAAAGATTCCTCGTATGTAGGTCGAAACGACGACAAGGACCGTTCGAGGGGCTCCAAGACTCTTCTGTCGACTCAGACCGTGGACCCGACTCCGGACGTCGAGTCAACGACTAATCGTGAAGTGTCCCGGCGGTCAGGAACAACCGGGTCATGAACCACAGGTGGACTCCGTACGGTCCGGGACCCCTCGACCGGTCCTAAGACGGGAGTACCCCTACGGTTACCGACGACGACTCACTGATCGGTCGCAGCAGTATCGGGGAAAATGCGGGACCAAAACAAAACTACCAAGTAGACGGAAGGGAGGCACGCGACGGAAAGACTCGAGAGATCGGAGGACGACACAGGGACGGACACCCCTCAGTGACCCTCTGCGACCCTGTCCCTACGACCGTGACCCCCGACAGGACCCTCGTCCACCTCTCGGACCCGTCCAACACCCCCTCTGGTCGAACTCTTCGTCCCCAGGACCCAAGACCACCTCCTCAGGGGGAAGGACACCGGAGTTCACAAGGGTCTGTCTTATCAACCCTAAACTATCGTAGGGAAAATTAGATTAACAAGAAGTAAAAAATAACTATTAATGAAATTGTTTAAGTTTACGGTGAAAATTCTAAATGTCACTTTTCATATGGATCTGACTTTAAAAGTGATTCATAGGCGAACCTCATGGATCATTACAATGATTGAGTTCTACTCCCCGGAGATAATCTCCCCAATGCTCAAATCCCAATGTAGCCTACGGTGCAAGTCCTCGCACTTTACTAGCACAACAAAGGATCAAACCCCATTAGAATGGTCGGTGGGTCTTAGGTCCCCCATCCGATTCATGGTGCACCTGGGGCAGACCCTCATCGAGTGTAGACATGTGGGGTCCCGGTGTCACCTCGAAACCACTCGGGAGACTTCTGACTTCCTCTCCGACACGTCTGAGACAGGTCCACACACGGAAGTCGTCCGCGACCCGTCACTGGGGGCAGAAGGTCTCTCCGACGGGGCGGGTCCGAGGGCGGTGACACCACAACGGACCTCAGAGGGTGCACGAAAGTCCCACAAAGGGACCATGACAACCCCAGTGCACGGAAAGTCACGAGTCACCACCGAGTGAAAGGAGAAGCCACACAACGGACAACCCTAGAAAAAAAAAAATTTGACTTAGAGGCGAGTAAGAGGGAACACCGACGGACGGAACGGAGTGAAAAAATTTACTCAAGACTTATACTCGGACGGTAGCCAACACATAACTTAGAAGACAAGTCTGCGAACAGAAAAAGAGAAAAACCAAATATATGTTTCCCAGAATTAAAATTATATCAACTTAAATAGTTAAAACAACTACTTTTAGGACATGGTATTTTTAAACAAGGACATAATCTTTTCATAATGACAAAGTGCAAAGTACAAATCCAGACATTAGATACACTTAACTCAAAACACATACCAAACTCTACTCTAATCTACCACCCTCCCGTAGTGTGTGAGTCACCCGCACTCAAACTCCTTCGAGACCCTCTATCACTTCCTGTCCCTTCGGACCGCACGACGAGAGACACCCCAGCGTCTCTCAGTCTGTGCTAACTCGTTGACTTGTGGTTCTAATCTATGAAGTGTCATTTGAAATATGGGACCTCACTAAAACGTACAGAACAATCCTCTAAATAAGGATCCATACATCATAAAATTCTACGATATTTACCACAAAGTCTAAAAGTAAAGAAAAATTAATACTAAACGATTATATTTCTTTACGTTAACTAAAAAGAAAAAAATCAGATTGTTAAGAATCGGACATTTAGAAAGCTAAAAAACACATGTATCTTGTCCAAAACCAAGATGAGCAAAAACAAAAAAAAAAAGGGAACCGGAATTGTGTGACCGATTTTTTGAGTCATAACCGACTCATTTTTGTCACTGTCAGTACCCGTAAGAACAAAGTAAGTGTTGGACCTTCTCAGGAAAGCCAAGATGGTAATTTATTCTGGAGACGATATTGCAAAACCCAAACAACTATGGCATAGGTCTCACTTCTTAAAAGAGAAAAAAGTACAAACCGATATTCAAAGTAGGACTTAGTCACAACTTTAAAATCAGATTAGATCACTAAAAAAAAAAGGGGGAAAGTATACAACCTCACCTCTTAATGTAACCAAAGATCACAATTTGATGAATTCGTAACACCAACATTGTATTAAAAAAAAAAGATACAACGATCTGAGTCAAACGATTATAAAACATACATTAGAAACGGAGATAAAAACACTCATTCTAATCACCAGCCATTAAAAAGAAATATTTCAAGACCATAGTCTCAAAACCATAGAAATGTTTCATTAAACCCGTGGAAAAAAGACAAGAGGTCTTCTAAAACATTCTAACCCTGATGAGGAAGGAACCTATCAACCATCTTGAGATGTCTCTTTCATGAAGTCAAGTCAGTGAGTCAACACAGGTCACGAAATGATGGGGTACCTGACGTCGTGCGATCCGAAGGGACAGGTAGTGGTTGAGGGCCTCGAACGAATTTAAGTACAGGTAGTTCAACCATTACGGTAGATTGGTAGAGTAGGAGACAGCAGGGGAAGAGGAGGGCGGAAGTTAGAAAGGGTCGTAGTCCCAGATAAGGTCACTCAGTCAAGAAACGTAGTCCACCGGTTTCATAACCTCAAAGTCGAAGTCGTAGTCAGGAAGGTTACTTATAAGTCCTAACTAGAGGAAATCCTACCTGACCAACCTAGAGGAACGTCAGGTTCCCTGAGAGTTCTCAGAAGAGGTTGTGGTGTCAAGTTTTAGTAGTTAAGAAGCCGAGAGTCGAAAGAAGTGTCAGGTTGAGAGTGTAGGTATGTACTGGTGACCTTTTTGGTATCGAAACTGATCTACCTGGGAACAGTCGTTTCATTACAGACGAAAAATTATGCGACAGATCCAAACAGTATCGAAAAGAAGATTCCTCATTCGCAGAAAATTAAAGTACCGACGTCAGTGGTAGAACGTCACTAAAACCTCGGGTTTTTTTATTTCAGACAGTCACAAACGGTACTTCACTACCCTGACCTACGGTACTAGAATCGAAAGACTTACAACTCGAAATTCGGTTGAAAAAGTGAGAGGAGAAAGTGAAAGTTCTCCGAGAAATCAAGGAGAAGTGAAAGACGGTATTCCCACCACAGTAGACACATAGACTTCAATAACTATAAAGAGGGTCGTTAGAACTAAGGTCGAACACGAAGTAGGTCGGGTCGTAAAGTGCACTACATGAGACGTATATTCAACTTATTTGCGATACTGTCATATGTCGGAACTACATGAGGAAAGGGTTAAACCTTAGTCAGACAACAAGGTACAGTAAAGATTGACAACGGAGAACTGGACGGATGTTTAAAGAGTCCTCCGTCCATACCACCAGACTATAAGGGTAGAGAAAGTCTTAAAAGGTGTCAAATAACAATAGATGTGTCAGTTTCGGAAACCGTATCAGTTATTTCGTCTTCATCTCAAAATCGTCGTCGTCTCAAAATCATCCAAACCTATTAATAACCCCGAAAAGACCACCGACTCTGCCATTTCTACGACGGACATTACGCCCTCCAGGTGAAAACTAAGGACTCAGTCCTTCTAGGGGACCTCCTCCCGTACCGTGGGGTGAGGTCATAGGAACGGACCTTTTAGGGTACCTGTCTCCTTGGACCACCCGATGTCAGGTACGACAACTTTTCTACCTATACGGGACACTCTCTGTATGTCCGACCTTATTTAACACTATCCGTACATCCTAAGATAATCTTTAATAAAGTCACCTCCTTAGTCCAAAGTCCTCGGGAAGTACACAACGAAAGAGAAAAAAATGTTGTGAGGTGGGTACGGAAATTAGTAAACAGAATAAGTAAAAGAAATAAGAGTCTAGAGAGTAGATAAATATGTTCAACTAGTCATTTATCATTGTCTTTTTAATGAAAAACACAATTTTTTATTATTTAGAAACTGAGTGTACCCAGTTCTGTATTGATTTTGTGAGAAATATTTGAAAGTCTACATAAACCTTAACAAGACTACAATTATGATAAAGTACTTTAGAGTGTTCAACATTTTTCGGTTCTTATTTCTCATAGTGCGACTAATTTTTTTTCTTTTCTACCTATACTGACTCGTTGATGCACAAGCACGAAACCATTAATAACCCGAAGGGACCACCGAGTCTACCATTTCTTAGACGGACATCACCCAAGTTAGGGACCCAGTCCTTCTAAGGGGACCTCTTCCTTTACCGTTGGATGAGGTCATAAGAAAAGACCTCTTAGGGTAACTGTCTCCCTCGGACAACCCTATGTCAAGTACCCCAACGTTTCTCAACCTGTGCTGACTCCTCGAAAGTGAAAAGTGAAGTGAAACAATTAGGATGAAACATCCTTAAACAACTAAAGTAGATTTTAAAAGTGAAAAGAACCATATTTAAACATTACAGAAGTCAAGACACCTTAGACATCACTACAGAGTAAAGACTATGACCAACAAACACAAAAGACAAAACCACAAAAAAAAAAAATCTAATCATAGTGGTCTCAAAATAATCTAGAAAGTTTCTTGGTTGAAAATCGAAACACATAGGAAAAAGAATCTTCAGACAAAAGTAAGTAACGAAAAAGGAAAGAAACTCAATAAAACGATTAAAAGTAGTAAAGAAAAGATTATTACTTAATTTCTAGTATAATAGTCATCGACATAGGATGTTTAATACAATAACAGGTAGACGATCCTCCACTGAGTTCCAGTGTCCTCCCCGGACCTCGACCCTCCGATCCGACACACCCAGGTAAGGAAAAACACGAAACACGTTCTTCGGAGTAGAGGCTCGAGGAGAGGGTGACTCGTGCCCCTGTGCCAGTGGTGGTCCCTCCCCCGAGAGACCGGTAGTACGTGAGCGAACGACAAGTTAGTGATTCAGGACAGGTCGAGAGACGCTGGGGTGCCTGACGACGTGTGGTCCGAAGAGACAGGAGGGGAGAGACGGACTCAAACGAGTCTGAGCACAGGTGACTCAGCGACTACGGTAGGTTGGAGGCAGAAGACAGTAGGAGAAGAGGAGAGCGGGAGTCAGAAAGGGTCGTACTCCCAGAAAAGGTCACTCAGTCGAGAAACGTAATTCACCGGTTTCACAACCTCGAAGTCGTAGTCAGGAAGATTACTTATAAGTCCTGACAAAAGGAAATCCTAACTGACCAAACTAGAACGTCAGGTTCTCTGAAAGTTCTCAGAAGAGATTGTGGCGTCAAGGTTTCGTAGTATAAGAAACCGTGAGTCGGAAGAAATACCAAGTTGAAAGTGTAGGTATGTACTGATGACCTTTTTGGTACCGAAACTAATATGTCTGGAAACAACCGTTTCACTATAGAGACGAAAGGTCTACCAAAACCCAAATGAAACGAGTCTAGGGAGTCTCATTCATGACAAATACCGTCGACATCCGAATCTTTATATAAAGAATTTAATGTTCTGAACCTTCAACTTTACGGAGGAACTAGGTACCCGACGTCCTACAACACAATGAGCCGTTCTTTTGTCGTAAGCAGACCAACAGGTAGGGGTAGTCTCGAGAGTCCACTAGTCCGCGTAACAGGCACCCTCCCCGACAAGACTTCCCTTAGAAAAGACTCGTCACACGCAGTCGTCCGTTCTGCGAGTCACTGGCACGCCACGTGTCAATGACACGAGACACATGCGTCGTGTCCGTCCCCCAGCTACATCGCGGTACGAATCCCCACATCTCGAAGACCTTACCACTCGTTCGTAACTGAAGTTGGTCGATAATTCGGGGATTGTTCCCTCAGTCAGACTCGAAACTTCGGTCCGTAACTGAAGAGACATCGATGCTTTCAGGACCTACCGTAGAGGAGGATTATCTCCGAAACAGATGTGACTTTTGGACGACAGATTACATCGGTGGGTGTAATCACCAGAACCGACCGAGAAAACCCACTGAACAACGTCGAAGAGGCGGTCGTGAACCCCGAAGTGGAAGTGTGACACCACACGGTCTCTGCCGTAGAAAGGAAGCTGGAACCCTTGGTTGGGGGTGGTCGAAGTGTGAAAGACGTCAAAGGAGCGGGGAGATGCAAGAGTGTCTTAACTTCTCTCAATCCCGGAACGAGACCGAACCCGAAACCAAACACCTCTATGACACCGACCAACCTAGAAGGCAGGTCCGGTGAGGCTGAAAGAGGTGTCGTCGTCCTTCGGACAACTGAAAGAATAGTGACACGCAAGTGACCTCCTCGTCCAGGAGTAAAGGAACTCCTTGATGAAAAGGAAACGTAAATGTTCGATCGACTGACCACGTCCTCCGGATCGAAAACCGGATAGGATTGGAAACGTCACGGAAGGAGTGATTCGAAACAGTAAAGATCCAACCCTAAATTTCACTCTACACGTCGAGAAGGAAAACGAAATTGTGACGCTCCGGTGACGTTTCACTGATTAACCGGATTAAAGTCATAACAACACAGATCCCACATCCCTCCGAGTTCTTCTCCCTCCCTCAGTACCATGTCAACCAGACACCTTGTCAGTCTTGTGCATAAATAGTGAATTCGAGTAGTATAATATAACCACTCCAAGCGCCACGGGATTTTGTTAATCCCACCAACGTAGTCTTTAGTGACTAGCCTATCTCGGTATCACTTATACTGTTGTTACTTTTTCAAACTTTGCACTCTTCATGATCTGCCACTGTGTCTATCCTTCGCTCGTTTACGACACCCCTGTCGCCCTCGTCGTCCTGACAGCCCCTGAAACCGCACATTCTCGGTGTCACACGCGCGTCGCACCGCTCCGGCGACCGGACCTCGGGCGACCGGACCTCGGGCCGGGACCCGACCTCCCAAGAGGGACGGCCAGAGGTGGGCGGGGGTCGCGTCCCGACCCAACCAGAGGCACGCTCCGTACACGGCAAGAGTCCCAGAGACGGACTGGTGGAGGCCAACCATTTCGTACTTGGGACGTTTCGGAAGAGGATCATTTCGGGGTAGAGACCGTCATCGGACACCCCACACCCCTATCCGCCCCGTCCACCACCCGAGTCGGCGGGAACCACGGGAACCGTAGCACACCAGAGCGGACCAGGAGCGTCGTCGCACCGCGACACCCGTGACCTCGGAGACAAAGTCTTCTCCGGTACCCGTCGAGGCCCTCCCACTCACTGCACGGTCGAGGGCCCTGAGGAGTCGTGGCCCGTGGTCCGAGTCGGTGAGTTCCGGACCGACAAGGGGACTCCTAGGGTGCACCCTGGGTTTACGCAGTCGGACTAACAACTTCTCAAAAATTTCTCATGTCTTATAGTATACAGTTCAATTGACACAGAAAGAGAAGACAAAAAGAGGACAAAGGTTCTAACAACTTCCACTCACCAGAGGGAGGAAGGAACCCAAACCCGTTCCCGCCACGACGTCCGGGCGGACGAGACACCCGCCCTTATGGGGGACCCCGTCGGGACGGACGAAGCCCCTGAGTGGGGACCGGACGAGCGTCGTCCCAACCCCCGGGGAGGACCCTTCTGCCGACCCTTCCGTCGACCAGGGCTTTCCCTACCCCGACTCTCCGGGAAGGGACTTGCTCCTGAGTGTGGAATCTCTCCTCCGCCGGCTCCTCCTTACCGGCCGCCGACGCGGTCCTGGTACGCCTATCGACACACCACTCGTCACTGCTCCTCCTCGACCGGGCCCTGTTCCTGCACATACACTGGTGGGTGAGGGGGTCCTCGCGGTCCCTCCTCCGTCGACGCCCGAAGTCCATGGTCCCCGGCACGACCCCCGTCCGACAGACGGTCCGTCGGAGACCTGTGTACCCGCGAACAGGGCCCTTACTCCTAGGGAAGAAGGAGGTCAAAAGTCACTTCTCCAACCCGCCTCCGTCCCACAATCTTTATGACCGGGGAGCCGTTTACGAAGCTGGGGACCCGAGTCCTTCCCGAATGACGGCGTAGACCCACCGCCCGCCCAGGGTCCGACCCGAGGTGACAAGGGGGGCACTGGACTGGTCCACGTGGTCCGTGACGGTCCCACACACACTCATCGACCCCCACTCGGGGTCGTGGGGGCGGAGGACGTCGTCCTTACGAACCTCCTTCCGCCACGAGTCGGTCGGGGACGGGGTCTGTCCCGCCGACGTGCCCCCTGAGGACAACAGACGTGAAAGAGAACACGAGAGACGGGGGGAAAGAGACTCCTGGGGACACGGTACCCTGACGGTCGGAGGGCTCACGGACCCGACACCGTCCGACGTCCTCCGAGAACACTCCTCCCCCGTACCCGCCGAATCTACCTCGGTGCGACGCAATCCTCGACCGGCAGGCCGAACGAGGGGACTGCACTCGAGACACGAAGATCCGGGAGCCCGTGGCAGTCGACAGGGTAGACGTACCTGCCCATGAGCCTCCATTCGTCCGAACCGACGCAGCGGGGACCAGGACCAGAGACCACGAGGTCCGTCCCTCACTCTACTCGTGAAGAGTGCCCACCCGAGACTGTGGACAGGACGTCAGCACGGCCCAGACCGTGCACCGCACCGCGTATAGACACTCCCCTCCTGCACGGGAGAGAGACCCGCCGTGCCAGAACTTGAGACCGGGGAAGCAAGGGACGTGACGGGACACGTTCACGGTCAGGACACACAAGGGGCGGGCCCGAGCCGTCTTCGACGATCGCAAAGGCCACCGGGACCCGGGAGACCGAGACGGGATAACACACGGACCCCAAGGACCTCGGGGTCCCGAAGTTGAACCCGAGAGCGACGGGCTCTAACCAAGGACGGACAAGGAGTCGAAGTCTCTACGGCGGGCATGGACGGACTCGGAGTCTCCTCGTAGGAGTCATGAGGTCTGGGGGAGGGACGAAAGGACGACGTCGGGGGCCGGGGAGGTGGAGTAAGCAGTGGAATCCTTGTCCGCCCGCACCTGCGACCCCGAGGCCGACGAGTCCATGTCCTACACTGCACTTCCGACAAACAAAAGGTCTAACACGTCTTACCTGCAGAGTAACAAAGATGTCTCACACCGGTGTAGAAGACATCGGTCACGGAGGCGCTAAGGGACTTCTTACGATTGTGAACGGGCTGAACGTCCTTTTTCTACTCGGTGTTTGCCATGGTGGGGTAAATGTATACTCCACGACTCACACGAGCCCTCTCTGTTCCCCGGCGTGTCTCGGACCGACCCGAGAGAGACGTCGGAATGCGCCGAGTAGACGCAGGTCAAAGAACTCGAGTTTTTCTGATAAAGTCTTAGTTGCAGGTGATACATTTGACGAGAGAACAAAGGTTGGGGTAGAATCTAGGAAAACAATGGAGATCAACCTACGGCACCTCGACCTCGGTCCGGGGAGGGTCGACCAGCTGTAGAGGACCCATCAGACCAAGGTGCCATCCTCTCTCCCTCAGTCCGTGTAACCTTTATTCTCAGTACCAAGATCGGAGAAAGTCTTCGACGTGCAAACGGTTCTTCAAAAGGGGGCAAACCTCTCAAACGGGGTGGAAGGTGGACCGCCACAGTACCTCGCGGTCGGGACCGGTCTCTCGTGCGTCCAGGCGGGTCGAGAGGACCCGTACGATGGAGCAGGGTCCGCAGACGGGTGGCGTCGCGTTCGGTGTGTGCCAGGTAGGTCAGACTCCTAGGGTCTGCGTTCGCACCGGGGCCCTTCTGGTTGGCGACCTGAAACAAAAGGTAGGGGACACTGAGTCTCCGGTGGGCCCTAACGTGGATGTAGCTACAGTCTCCAAGGACGTCTAGTGGTTCCGGAGCCGTCCCGTTAGGGATCAAAAGATTCTTGCTTTACACGTTATTTCGGGCAAGAGACGGAGGAAAGGTCGTCGGGTCCTCTACATCGTGAGGGTCACAGGAACCCTCCGGAGCACGGTGGACGCCTCGCCACGGACCCAGCGGGGCAGGACGAGTGGCGGACAAGAGTCCTTGACCGGGGCGCGGACTCGAGTGACCGCGTCCTCAGTGTCACCCCGTCCGTGCACTAGCCCACAGGAGAAAAGACTATTTTAGTAGGACACAAATGGTATCCGGGAGACCAGGAGTCAAGGGTGACGGATTGCAGATGAGTTCGTATCTGGGTCCGTCGCCACCGTCAGTGACACCGGAATAGTCGACGGGTGCAGGTAGGACAACGGGTTCAGTGTCGGTGGACGCTAAGTTTCGAGCCTAGTTCGACCCATGGTGGTGGGGGCGTTGACTAAGAGTAAAGTCTTCGACGAGAAGACCGGAAACCCGGAACTAGGAAACCCGAAGCTAACGAGGAATCTAAAAAGGAGGGGTCCCCGGGTCTATTGTGGGAAGGCGAGTTGAGGTCCACACTCTCGGAGACCAGGAGTTCCTCCACCGCACCACCGGACCCCCACCGAGGACCCTCTCTTCGGGACGTCTCGGACGGTGGAGGTGGAGGTGTGGGAGGAAGGAGTCTCCCGAAGTTCGGTCTGGGTGTCGGAAGACACACTTTGTCGAAGTTCCACCTTCCCCCGGAGGAGACCGCAACGATCGTTATTGACTGGAAGTCAAAAAGGAAGACCTCCTCGTCCCTGAGTCGTGTCTTAAGTGAAATTTGTCCCGGCTTCCTCACAGGGAAGAGACACTTTCCTTTTAAGTACGAAGTAAGACTGAAACTATTGACCGAGTGAAGGTCAACCAAACTATTTTCATGATAAAAGAGGAATATTAGCTCCTTCCGTCCTGTAGTCAAGAGCAGTGGTACGGCCCGTGACAGACGGCAAATTCATCTGTGTCACAGGGGTACGTCAAGAAAGACCCGAAGTACCTTGTGAGAAAAAAAAAAAAAAAAAAGAAAAATTACAAGATTGTTATGGGTCTGAAGTCCTCGGTCCTGTTGATGTGTCGGTTTTAGAGAATGTGAAATACGAATTCCTGTCTACCAACTAGTATTTTCAACACAAGGAAGTATGATTTGACCCCCCTTTACAAATCAAAGATGATAAGTCTTTAACGTTTTATCCTTTTCAACTATGTCTTTTTAGGGAAAGAGAGGGAGTCACATGTATCAAGTCTAGAAAGAAACAAGACAAATATTTGAAATAGGTACAAACAGTCAGACAAAAACTGAAGAGACGATCACAATGTCCACTTTTATTTAGTAATTGAACTTGGTCCATGCAAAAAGCACACAAGTAAATAAGTAGCCCTAGGTAAAGTGGAGAGCGGGACGTGGGAACGGGTTCCATGCACTAAGGACAGATGGAGGTCGAAACACATAGAACCCCGTGTGCACACCCTTCCACCGAACCAGTACATGGTCGAATCTTCGGTCGCCCATTCTCCCAATGAGAACCCACCTCGACGTTCAGGTCCGGGAGCTTAGGGATTAACTAGTCTTAAATTGAAGTCGGGGACTCTTCACTCCGACTGACCCCCGACAGACAAGGCAGAACGGTCAAGGTCGAGTCCTCATCTCGAGACTCGTCACACCTGAACCACGTGGCTGGTGGTATACGCCAAACAGGAGGCACACCCTTTCCCCGGGTCCTCCCGCACCGCACGGACAATCACGGAACCCTTTCGACTTTTCTGCCTACCCGGAGTACAGAGGTCTCTTCCCTACCGTCTCGACAGGAGGAGGACAGACGGAGAGAGGTAAGGACAGACCACCAGGGCTCTACCTCGTCCGAGTGCACGAGCTCCGGACCCCGAGCCCCCGTGTACTGACCACTCGAAGTCTCCGGACGGAAAGTGTCCTCTGGTGGCCTCTGTTTTTGAGTCAGCGCATCAGATCCATCCCGCTTCTCCTTGTCGAGGACTCACGTCTCGAGTCCGGGTCCCGGGAGGGCCCCATGCCCGGAGGACTCTGGACCCCGACCCTGACTGGGGTGTGAAGGACCCACCGGTGGCTTTGGGTCGTCACCAGGACTTCGGTCCTAGGTCCTCCGGAGGCAGGGGCCGTCCGGGGTCCTCCCCTCCTCGCAGGGCACTCGCAATCGTCGTCCCGGGCGTTTCGACCGATGACTTCCCCGAACAAAGATCCGAAGAAAACTTTGAACACAAAATTGATGTAAAAAGACAACAAACGTGTATCACCAAAAACATATAACACATTCGTAAGAACGGTTTCGAAATAAGACCATTCTGAGACCCAAGATAACTTAGGAAATGTAAGTGTCGGCATAGTAGAAGTCAAGTCACCGAGTCAGCACAGGGTTGATACACGATCAGTATTTGACGTCGTGCGGTCCGGAGGGACAGGTAGTAGTAGAGGGCCTCAAGTGAGTCTGAGTTGCAGGTAGCTCAGGCACCACGGTAGGTCGGTAGAGTAGGAGACAGCAGGGGAAGAGGACGGGGGTTAGGGAGGGTCGTAGTCTCAGAAAAGGTTACTCAGTCCAGAAGTGTACTCCACAGGTTTCATGACCTCAAAGTCGAAATCGTAGTAAGGAAGGTTTCTTGTGGGTCCTGGCTAGAAGAAATCCTACCTGACCAACCTAAAGGAACGTCAGGTTCCCTGAGACTTCTCAGAAGAGGTTGTGGTGTCAAGTTTTCGTAGTTAAGAAGTCACGAGTCGAAAGAAGTGTCAGGTTGAACAAGATTAAGAACCTTGTAAGAAAAAGAACGACCTGAACATTCTATTAATCGTCCTTTCCTTCCACGGAAAAGGTTGGCACTCCATTCTCAAACGGAAAATAAAGACAAAATAAAACAGGTGACACCTACCTACAGGAATAACTAGGGAAAAGAGATGACCCCATCTCCTAAAAAGGGGGAACTCTAGTCAATTATCATACAAAGTGTAACTAAAAAGAAAGTCACATATGGTCGAAACGTAAAGAAACCATTTAGGTGAAACAAGTACTACATAACTGAATGTACAAAGAAACAGAACGGTGATAAACCAAAACAAGTCAGCGAGTCAGGACAGACTGAGAGACACTGGGACACCTAACGTCGTGCGGTCCGAAGGGAACAGGTAGTGGTTGAGGCCCTCGAACGAGTTTGAGTACAGGCAACTCAGTCACTACGGTAGGTTGGTAGAGTAGGAAACAGGGGAAAAGGAGGGCGGAAGTTGGAAAGGGTCGTAGTCCCAGAAAAGGTTACTCAGTCAAGAAACGTAGTTCACCGGACTCATAACCTCGAAGTCGAAGTCGTAGTCAGGAAGGTTATTTATAAGTCCTGATTAGAAATCCTACCTGACCCACCTAGAGGAACGTCAGGTTCCCTGAGAGTTTTCAGAAGAGGTTGTGGTGTCAAGTTTTCGTAGAAGTTACGAGTCGGAAGAAATACCAGGTTAAGAGTGTAGGTATGTACTGATGACCTTTTTGGTATCGGAACTGATAAACCTGAAGACAAACGTTTCACTACAGAAACGAAAAATTATTCGATAGATCCAACCAATATCGAAAAGAAGGTTCCTCATTCGCAGAAAATTAAATCACCGACATCAGTGGTAGACCTCACTAAAACCTCGGGTTCTTTTATTTCAGAAAGTGACAAGGGTAGCAAAGAGGTAGACACGATACTTCGCTACCCTGGCCTACGACACTCGAAGCAAAAGACTTACAACTCAAAATTTGGTCGAAAAAGTGAGAAAGTGAAAGTAGTTCTCCGAGAAATCAAGGAGAAGTGAGAGACGGTATTCCCACCACAGTAGACACATAGACTCCAATAACTATAAAGAGGGTCGTTAGAACTAAGGTCGAACACGAAGTAGGTCGGGCCGTAAAGCGTACTACATGAGACGTATATTCAATTTATTCGTCCCACTGTTATATGTCAGAACTGTATGAGGAAAGGGTTAAACCTTCGTCAGATAATAACAAGGTACAGGTCAAGATTGAACGAGGAACTGAACGTATGTCTAAGGCGTCCTCCGTCCATTCCACCAGACCATAAGGGTAGAGATTCTTAAAAGGTGTTGAACACTAGGTGTGTCAGTTTCCGAAATCACATCAGTCACTTCGTCTTTCTCACATCAGCAAGTCAACGCAGAGTGAGAGACGTTGGGATGCCTGACACCGAGCGGTCCGAGGCAGGTACCCCAAAAGGTCCGTTCTTATGACGTCACCCAACAACAAAGGCAGAGGTCCCCTAGAAGCCCTGCATCCTTAGTGTGAGTCCAGAAGACGTGACGCCCGTCCGCTGATCGAAGGGACCTCCGAGTCGACCAACTCTTAGGCGGACGTCAAGCGCTCTGGACCCAAACTAGGGACCCAACCCTTCTGGGCGACCTGGTCCCGTACCGTTGGGGGAGGTCATGAGACCGGATCTCTTAAGGCACCTGACACACCAGGTACCCCAGCGTTTCTCAGCCTGTGCTGACTCGTTGAAGTGAAGTCACTTCGTCTCCATCTACAAAAAAGCCTTAAGAGAACGAAAAAGAGACTAGGCTTATAAACCAAAGCCCAAAAATTTTTATGTACAAGTGTCCAATGTGACTGGGTAGTTCCCTTCTAAAATTTTACGTCTAAAAAAAGAAAGACGGACACGACACAGAACCAACGCCGTACGCCCGAGAGGGGGGGATTGGTCGACAGTCTGGACGTAACCCTCGTACCTCAGGATTGGTGACCTGGTGTTCACTTCTGGGCCCAAAAAAAAAAAAAAATTACAAAGTCTTAATAAGTATAAATTTTAGTCAACGTCCAAAGATGTTTAACACGTAAAGTAGAAAAACATTCTAACACCATATTTCAAGTTTTATAAGAGAACATTCGATTAATCAAAGACTTCGTGGAAAAATGGTCATTATGATTACACACGAAAGGGAAATAAAAATTCAAAAGAATCTCTAAACAGTCAGGGTCTAAATACAACTGAGGTCATGGGGGTCAAAAACACCTAGATTAAGACTCCGGAAAATAAGGACGACCGAGACTATCACTGTAGGAAGAGCCATACAAAACACTCGAAAAAAGAAGGAATGTAACTTGGGTAAATTGCACCACATGATGGTCTTTCAAGAAAACTCAAGACCTAACTTCCACCTAAGAAGGTCTCTCATAATTAGGAAGGAAAAAACAACAAAAATTGGGGAAAAAAAGAAAAAGAAAAACATAACTTTCTATCAACGAAATGTCTTAAAACAACAAAAGACAGTTTGGAGTTGTACTTAGTCGGTATCCACACACACACACACAGACACACACATACATAGAGGGGAAGGGAAACTTGGAGGGAGGGACAAAGATTGGGAACGAAAATACTTTACAAATTCCAACAATGGTCGAGTTCCGATGACACAAATAAACGGAAAATATGACACTTTATACCTGAAGGATCCACCGTGATCACCAAAAATTTTTTTTTGTTCGTCGGACGGTTGCGTCTTCAGTATTCTCTGCGCCCAAACTAACGACCCAGACCTCCTAGGGGACCCCTCTCGGTACCGTGGGTGAGGTCATGAGGAACGACCTCTTAGACGTGTCACCTCGGACCGTCCGATGTCAGGTAACCCCAACGTGTCTCAGTCAGTCTGTGCTGACTCTGTTGAATCGTACGTGACACTTTGTCTCTTGTGTCTTTCGGACGGAATCCGAAAGGACCAAAGGTCACCAGTCCTTAGGCGAACGGTCACCTCCCCTGGGTCCGAGTCAGCGACCGACCCCTTCTAAGGTGTACGACCCGTCGTCGTTTCGGGCACCCGGAGTCGATGGTGCGGACGAGAGGTGTTGTTCTCTTTGGTGACGGCACTCCTCGGGGCGTGACGTCGGTCTCTGTCGACAAACGGTGTCGATCTCTTTCAGGTGTGCGTCGTCGTTTCTGCGTCACGTCGGTTGTAATTTAAATTTTTCAACGTTTTCGTATAAAGTACCTTAATGAAGTTTTCATGTCAGATCACTTAATGGTATTTCGTGTACAAGTACTTTGTTGGTTGACGTTGTTCTTTGAATTAGTCGTGGAATCTTCGGGGAAGGACGGGAGAGAGGGTCCGTCGAAAACAGTACAACTCAAACTTCGGTCGGAAAAGTGAGAAAGTGGGAGTAGTTCTCTGAGAAGTCAAGGAGAAACGAAAGACGGTAATCTCACCATAGTATCCGTATAGACTCCAACAACTATAAAGAGGGTCGTTAGAACTAAAGTCTGACACTAAGTAGGTCAGACCGTAAAACGTACTACATGAGACGCATATAACATCTCTGTCTCACTGTTATACGTCGGAACTGTGTGAGGAAAGGGTTAAAACTTGGTCAAGAAACAAGGTACAAACCAAGATTGACATCGGAAAACTAGACGAGTCTCCCTATAAGTATCGATATTTAAAGAGGTAACGTTCTAGTTATTATATTAACCTACGGAATTTCTTGATCTTTTTCTTGTTCGATTTGGATTTCAATCGTCTACCTTTCGTTATCTTCTCTTACTGCGTCTCCATCCTTTAACTCCGATCTTTTGTTATCTCCTTTCTTGTCTGTCCTTTTCAACTTGTTCCGGGATGGGTGGTCTCGTTCTCGGTCAAAAAGGGTGTCGGTCAGGGAGGGGAGTCCTTCGGATGTTTTCGGAGTCGGAGTAGACAGTCTCCCGTCTGTCTTCTTCTTCGTGTTAGGGTGTCGCTGATTTTGTCTTTGGTATAATGTCTTGTAATTAGTTCTACTGTCAATACAGGATCTACTTCCGTGTCCTATTTTAGGGTCCTTTTGTTGCTCCACCTTTTTCCGTTACAAGACCTTTTGTTTAAGTCTTTTCACTATCACTTCTGCCAGGTCCTAGAACCCCTTTTGTCACCTCTTCTACTTTCTTTACAGGTTTCTG
The DNA here is from genome assembly GCA_006410555.1 of Capra ibex. NCBI lineage: Eukaryota > Metazoa > Chordata > Mammalia > Artiodactyla > Bovidae > Capra > Capra ibex. Next base: position 96,449,315 of record SJYO01041852.1, read on the forward strand.
GATCCTCTTGACTTCCTGTTTGGTCTCTGCTTATTATGGGACCTTCCTTAGTTATCTTATTGTCCATATTCTTGACTACTTACTGGACCTCCTCTTCCCACCTTTAGTGCCGGTGTCTTGTCTTGTACCTCTTTTCTTACTTTTCTTTTACTGCTCTCGGACCCTCCGGAGACTCTGTCGTTGTTTGTGTGGTCGTACACGTGGAACCCCGGGGTCCTCTGCTTTCTCTAGGACTCTCTAATAAGCTTCTCTCTTAACGACTTTCGAAGGGTTGTAGCCTTTCCTTTACCAGTCGGTCCAGGTCCTTCGTGTCTCAGGGTCCGTTCTATTTGGGTTCCTCCTTGTGTGGTTGTGTTTCACTCGTTTTCACTACTTTCCCTTCTCGGATTTTGGTTCTTATGAGATGGCCGTTCTGAGGAAGGTTAAACTACCTCTTTAGTCTTCGAGAGGTCTCTTCGTTTTCCATTCTCTTAAGTCGTGGTAGTTTGGTTGAAATGTTGTTTGCCGATTTCCTTGAAAAGATCCGTCCTTCGTGCACTCTTTCTTTTCTGGACGTCTTTTATTGGGGATTTGTTAATTCTTTTGCCATTATCCTAGTATGTATAACTATTAATGGAATTTACGTTTACCTAATTTACGTGGTTGGTTTTCTGTCCGGTACTCCTTGTCTCTTAAGGTACTTTTACACGTACATACGTGAAGGTGAATAGTGTAGTGAGACGAACTGTGGGGTCTAACATACATCGATAGTTACCGTGGGGTGAGGTCACGAGAACGGACCTTTTAGGGTACCTGCCTCCTCGGACCACCCGACGTCAGGGACCCCAGCGATTCTCAACCTGTGCTGACTCGCTGAAGTGGAAGTGAAAAGTGAAAGTACGTGACCTCTTCCTTTACCGTTGGGTGAGGTCGCAAGAACGGACCTCTTAGGGTCCCTGCCCCCTCGGACCACCCGACGGCAGATACCCCAGTGTGTCTCAGCCTGTGCTGACGTCGCTGAGTCGTCGTCGTCGTCGTCGTCCAATTAGAACAAGGGTACTATCGAACGTCAACATTAATAGAGTAAAAAACAGACCGACAACTAACACTTTTGACTATTTGTAGAAGTGTAGAAAATGATAACACTAATACATTGACAATGAGTGAATTATGGTAACATAGTACTAACCAATTGTCTTTTATTGTCTTAAGCCATAGTGGCTTTGATGGTAAATTATCCTTTTGAACATTGGTGAAAAATTTTAGGTTTAGCCATAGTCTTAATAGAACGTTAAAATCTTTTTATGTTTACGAGCTCATAACGAACAAAAAGAGGTCTCGAGGTCTGCAAAGATTACTCGTCAGCACAATTTTCGTGGACCTGATATACTACTAGAAACTAGCTCAAAGTGAAAAGGTATAAGTCACGAGGGTAAAGTAGATCAAATACAAAAGATTAAAGAGGAAGAGAAAAAAAAAAGAAAGAAAAAAGAAAAAAAAAAACTACAAAAAAGAGTTCAGAAATAGTTCACATCATCTTTTCGAAAACATATGTAGATATTCTTATCACACATATTATATATACAAAATCTTGTGAATGGTTGAAAACGGATTGATTTTTTAAATACTGTAAAACTAAGGTGAACAAACTGAATCATATTTATCTTAGGAGCTAAAGATCAATTCTTTTTATCTATACGTTGTTTTCAAAATGGTATAATATGTCCCTTGATATCACTTAATAGAACATTATGGGATATTATATAAAAGATAATAGACTTTTTATTACACACATATACGTGTTCTCTTAGTGGAAAGACACGTGGACTTCACAATTCAGTTGATATGAAGTTATTTTATATATAATCCGTTTTGATTATTATTTTTGTTGTTTCTTTTTTTTTTGGAAGTCGATCCAACTATGTTTTCATTAACGTCAAGACGTGACAACCTGAAACGACAAACTATAACCTTATATAAGAATTTACACCTATACAGTAGTCAGGTCAGGTCAGGTCAGGTCAGCGAGTCAGCACAGGCTGATGCAGTAAAATTACGTGTAAACAACGAAATACAAAAAAACGGTTACTGTATTGAAAAGTAAAATATAAACGGAATCTGATCCTCTTACTATAATCTGTTTTTCGTTTAAACTCACTAAAGGATAAGTTCAAGTTTTACCCAGATTTCGTTCTAGGCTACAACATTTCTCGTTATAACGTATCCTTGGACCTTACAGTCCGGGTACTTAGTTCCGTTTAACCTTCACCAGTTTGTTCTCTACCGTTCCCACTTGCAGTTGTAAGATCCTTAGTCGCTTGATTTTACCTGACCTTACCCACTTAAATTGAGTCTACTGGTAATATAGATGATGACGCCCGTCCTTAGGGAGTCTTCTTTACCTCATCGGTAGTACCAGTTGTTTTCTCAGACTTTACGTCATGAACCTACGTTAGAGTTTTTGTTGTCTTACTAGAGACAAGCAGAGGTTCCGTTTGGTAAGTTATAGTGTCAATAGGTTCAGATACGGGGTTGGTCATTGCGACTTCTCCGACTTCAACTTGCCAAGATACTTCTGGATGTTCTGGAAAATCTTGATTGTGGGTTTTCTCTACAGGAAAAGTCATATCCCCTGACCTTACGTTTTCATCCTTCAGTTCTTTGTGGACCTTATTGTCCATTTAAACCGGAACCTTACGTCTTACTTCGTCCCGTTTCTGATTATCTCAAAACGGTTCTTGTACGTGACCAGTATCGTTTGTGGGAGAAGGTTGTTGTGTTCTCTTCTGAGATGTGTACCTGTAGTGGTCTACCAGTTGTGACTTTAGTCTGACTAATATCAGAAACGTCGGTTTCTACCTCTTCGAGATATGTCAGTTGTTGTCTACTTACCTATTCTTTCGACACCATGTATATGTGTTACCTCATAATGAGTCGGTAATTTTTCTTATGTAAACTTAGTCAAGATTACTCTACCTACTTTGACCTCGGCTAATATGTCTCACTTCATTCGGTCTTTCTTTTTGTGGTTATGTCATGTGATTGTGTATATATACCTTAAATCTTTATACCATTACTACTGAGACATACGCTCTGTCGTTTTCTCTGTGTCTACACATCTCGTCTGAAAACCTGAGACTCCCTCTCCCTCTCCCACCCTACTAAACCCTCTTACCGTAACTTTGTACATATGATAGTACATTCTTTGCTTAGCGGTCAGATACAGGTTACGTCCTATGTCCTACGAACCCCGACCACGTGCCCCTACTGGGTCTCTCTACTATACCTCTCCCCAAGTATAAACCCTTGCGTACATGTGGGCACCACCTAAGTACAGTTACATACCGTTTTGGTTATGTCATAACATTTCATTTTATTTCATTTTTATTTTTAAATTATTTTTTATTTTTATTTTTATTTTATTTTATTTTATTTTTTGTTTGTTTGTTTTTTCTTGAAAGGTCTCAAACGACACTAAGTGTGTCAGTTTCAGAAACCGAATCAGTTATTTCGTCTACAAAAAAACTTGAGAGAACGAGAAAACTACTAGGTTGCCTACAACCGTTAAACTAGAGACCAAGAAGACGCAAAAATTTAGGTCGAACTTGTAGACCTTCAAGTACCAAGTACTACCTCCTCTCTGTGAAGTGTCAGAGTTCGGTATTCACTCTTTATCTGCATGACCATAAAATCCGAAACAATGATACAATGTCAGACGAATGGACTTTTTATATCAAACTTACAGGTGTTAATTTTTTAAAAAAAAAAGATAACCCCCATATCGACTGGTCCCCACTGTCTCTACTCTACCAACCCAGTGGTCCAGTTCCCTGTACTCAAACTCGTTTGAGACCCTCTATCATTTCTTGTCCCTTCGGACCGCACGACCTCAGGCACCCTAGAACCTCTCGACCCGCACTGAATCGCTGACTTGGTGTTGTATCGGTTAATTATTTGTCACTATCAAAGTCCGCTCGTCGTCTTCGCAGAGTCGGTAGGTACACAGGCAAAAGAGGGTTTGAGGGGAAGTAAGTCCGAAAGTCTATTGTAACTCGTTTTAAAGTACACGATATGTCGTCCAGGAACAACCAATAGATAAAATTAATCTTGTCACACATGTACAGGTAGGGTTTGAGGGATTGATAGGGAATGGGGGTGGGAAGGGGTGGGGACATTGATATTCGAACAAGAGAACTTCAGCCCAGACAAAGGCAAAACATTCATTCAAGTACTCCCTATAGTATGCTATAAAGAGGAAGAGACAGACTAAATGAAGTGAGTCATACTGGGAGAACTCCCGGTGGGTACAACGACGTTTGCCGTAATAAAGTGAGGAAAACTGCCGACTCATTGTAGGGTAACACACTTACCTGGCGCAGAAGAGGTAAGAAAGGAGACATCTACTTGTAAATCCGACGAAGGTACGGAACCGATAACGTTTGTCGCGACGCCACGTGTAACCCAAGTACGCAGATAAGCCCGGCGCAAAAAGAGACCTATACACGGGTCACCACCCTCACGTCCCAGCACACCATCGAGACACAAATCAAAAAATTCCTTACAGGTGTGACAAGAGGTGTCACCGACGTGGTTGCATGTAAGGGTGGTTGTCACATCCTCCCAAGGGAAAAGAGGTGTGGGAGAGGTCGTAAATAACAATCACCTAAAAAACTACTATCGGTAAGACCGACCACACTCCACTATAGTGTACTATCAAAACTAAACACAGAAGGATTATTAATCGTTACGACTTGTAGAAAGGTATACGAATAACCGGTAGACATTCAGACGAAACCTCTTTACAGATAAATCCAGAAGTGAAAAACTCACCCAACAAACAAAACTACGACAATTAGCAGTACTCGACAAACATTTAAAACCTCTGACTAGGGATAACCAGTGTAGCAAACCTTTATAGAAGAGGGTTATACATACAGGTGTTAACAAAAAAAAACAGAGGTATGTACTAACTGTCGAACCGACCGATATGTTAAGATGAATTTACACAAAACCAAAAAAAAAAAAGTCTTAAAACTTCCGGGACGTAGTCAAATCGTAACTTACAATGATTAATTCAAATCACTTCAAGAAAAAGGAAAAAAAAATCTACTTCAACTAAAAGGAAGACTTACAAAAATTCAAGAAGAAGAAGAAAAAATTAGAGACTAGATATGTCAGTTGGGGGGAGGAACCACCCGAGAAGGTTAGACTCGGAAGTGCAAGTGCCGCGTGACTCCTCGTGTCCACGGAAGGTCAGACACACAAGTTCGGAAGTGAAGACCATTTAATGATAATAAAAAATTTTCTATGCACAAACCCACGTGGACAGAATCGACGACGTTCACCCTAGAACTCAACGCCGTACGTCCTGGATCAAGGGACTGGGCCCTAGTTGTGACCCGGGGGTGTAAACCTCACGCCTCAGACTCAGTGACCTGGTGGTCTGTTCAGGGTGGAAAAAAGAAAATTTTCGACAAAGGGAGGTAACGAGGGGGAGCTCAACAAAAATAGACCCAGAAGTGACGTCCACACTCCCGAAATAAACGTCACGTTTGAGAGGCCTCGGCCGTTCGAGTCAGTCCCGTCGGCCCCAGCCCCTCCCGAGTCGACGGGGACGTCGCGTACCCTAGACCGAGGGACTGGTGCTTGACTTGTACAAGGGACCTGACCTTTCACCCAGGAATTGGCGACCTGGAGTTCTCTTCAGGAGGGTGTCTTAGGAATCCCCTTTCAACAATTCCGAGGACTTCACTCTAAAATTCAGTAAAGATTAAAAGACACAGAAAAACAAGATGAAGGACATATTGAAGATTAAAAGAAAAACAAGATGAAGGACTTATTAAAGGAATGGAAATAGAACATCGGGAAAATGTTACAACCGATATTAAAATTAAAAGTTCTGAGAAAAGAATTTGTAGAGACTCCGATAATCGTCAAAAACTTTTGTACAAAACTAAGGGAGGTAATTGTCAAAGAAACGGAAGGGTGGGACGGGTGGGTAAAAAAGTATAAGTGTGAACTCGGTAAAGAATGTACTGACCACTAGGAAGTGACAAGGAAGTACAAGTGTTCGTTACACTAATTTTCGACTCATCTTCGAGGTACACCCGTCTCGAAGACTGGCCACCCGAAGTCAAGACCCACTAGGCGTTCTTGACGGACCAAGAAACCCTAGCGGTTTGTCATTGTACGGGTATCCCGAAGGGATCACCGAGTCTCCAATTTCGCAGACGGAGGTTACGCCCTCTGGGCCCAAGCTAGGGACCCAGCCCTTCTAGGGGACCTCTTCCTTTACCGTTGGGTGAGGTCATGAGAACGGACCTCTTAGGGTACCTGACTCCTCGGACCACCCGACGTCAGGTACCCCAACGTTTCTCAACCTGTGCTGACTCGCTGAAGTGAATGAGTGAATTGTACGGGTGCCGACGAGAATGTGACACAGCAAAGACGTCTCGCACGGACGGGAGACGAGACGGACCCCCACCCTCGAGTGACGGTACTCAAGATGAACCCCGTTCCTTTACCGAACTCGTCCCCACGAGTCGAAAAGAAAGACGTCTGAATTATTTCGGTGTTTAATCTTTTCCGAAAGCTCCATTACTAATAATAACGTATTACGAGGGACTAATACTTAACACTCTGTTACTTGAGTGGATTGAAAAGAATGTTTTAGCAGAACACGATAATTTTGTATGAGCATAGAAGTAATTATCATGTGTACTTTTATTATTTTGAACTGAAAATGTTTTTATAGGTTGTATACGGTGCAAAAGGACGTTCACCAAGATTCTCTAAGGGTTTAGTCGTCCCACGAAACTCACCGGTAGAGGTACGGACTCCGGAGAGGTGCCGGTGACAGGTACAGAGGGGTACCGGTGAACACGAGGACGGTCTGGTTCGACGAAGATGAAAACTCATATGTTTCTGGGAGGACTGGGATGCAGGACGTAAGAGGGAACACTGCCAATAAAATCCAGTCGTACTCACCCAGGATCCCACGGGTCTATAAACCAATTTGAATTAAGACCTCCACAGACAACTCTCACACAAAACCCTACTCTAATTGTAGAAGTAGCCAGCTGAGTCATTTCGTCTAACGGGAGGAGTTACACCCACCCGGAGTGGGTAGTCAAGTTCCGGACGCATCTTCTTTTTCTGTCGAGGACAATGGACTCTCGGAGACTCGACCTAGTAAACAAAAAAGGGATGGAAAACCTAGTGTGACTTTATAGTCGAGGAGGACCCAGAGTGTGGACCGACCGAAAGTCTGACCTTATGGAGGTAACCGGGAGGACCAGGAGTCCGAAAACCTGACCCTGACGTGGCAACCGAGAGGTCAAACGACTGACTTCCAGAGTCCTGAACGGTCGGAGGTAGTAGAATACTCGGTTAAGGAATGTTATTTAGATACAAAGTATAACCAAGGCAAAGAGACCTCTTGTGAGTCATTATGTAGAGAGTTCCCCACTTTTGACTAAGAATTTCCTTCTTTCTTTAGAATCTATATTGTTACCAAACACCGGGAGGGTTTCAAGTTAAGATAGTCTGTTTTAAAACAAGGAATCATAAGAGAGGAATTATAGAATTAAAAAGGAATCCCCATCTATTACCTTTCAGTTTCGACTCTTAGTGAAGAAATACGGAAAACATACATTTAAGACAAACGGTCCTCGTGTGAGAGGTAGACGACCCACGGGAAGTCCCCACAGGGTCGGAGATTCGAACGAGGGCTGTAGGTAAGAGTCATATTGTCGGTCTCAAAAGATTTTTTGTACGTAGGTTGTACTGTCAGGAACGAGTCTTGGGAGGTACTGAGAGTCAAGGTAAATCTTATTTTGGACTGGAACTAAAACAATCCAGGGTCCCTTACGACCCGAAAGGGGACGAAGTCAGACCTACCGACTTTCCGGAAACGAGACTGTCAATGGTCGAGACCGGGTCGAGAGGAGGAGTCTCTCCGAAGACAGGGGTCCGTGGTCCCTTGGGAACTAACATAGTGGGACACGAGACGACTTAGGTCCAGCACGGACTCGGCGTAGACTCGACCTTGAGCCCGGAACGGAGACTGATAGACCCACTGAAACCCGTTTGGGGCGTGGTAGACACGTGAAAACAGAGAGTCGGTGTCGTCTCCCGATTACCACGGTCACGCCTCTGACCAACATGACTGACGTACTCTCGGACGTCGTCGTCTCGCCGACCGCGCCTGGACGAACTGTTTACCAGTAACAATACGGTGAGTAAGTAGGTCGTTCATGTCCTAACTACACACAGGTCAGGAACGGACCGTCCTCGATTCCAAGTCTCCACGTCCTCCGTCTGTAAGCTACGGGCCGGTAGGATCTGAAGAGACCCCTATGACCACTTGTGGTCCTTAGGGTCAGGTCACCCTACACGAGACTGTCCGTTTTCGTGTCCGAGACACCCTCGTCCCTCAGACTGAGTCTGAGCGCCACTCTCACTTTCAGCGAGCTAGCACAGATTGATAAACGCTGGGGTATATGTCAGGTGCCTTAAGAGGTCCGGTCTCATGACCTCACCCATCGGAAAGGGAAGAGGTCTCCTAGAAGGGTTGGGTCCCTACCTTGGGTCCAGAGGACGTAACGTCCGTCTAAGACTTATGACCTCACCCATCGGATAGGGAAAAGGTCGCCTAGAAGGGCTGGGTCCTTAGCTCGGCCCCAGAGGACGCAACGTCCGCCTAAGAAATGATTGACTCGATAGTCCCTTCGACACCCCTTCCCCCGTCGGGGTTTGTAACGGGTGGGTCACCTCACGATTCTGTTTGTGGGGGTGGGACAGTTTCCGATGGAAGTCGTCGTTCCAGTAAGTTGTGGGTGGTGCTCCTCACTCCCCAGAATAAGACGGATGTATTACCTAGCATAATCGAGTAAGACCAACACTGTGATTAGTCAGTCTCCTGATTTTCCGGCGCCGACGTCCACCCGTTCTCACTTCCACTCAGGACCGTCCGGGTCTCTACTTCCGACGCCCCAGGTCGTTCTCTACGTTTACTTCCGGGAGCATGGTACGTGGGATCGCGGTTCGAGGAGACGTAGACCCGGGACATTGGTCGGTACCTTGGTTCATTCCATTTTGGGCAGAGAACACAGAGCCACAAACACTTCCCACCTCGGGAGGACTTGTGGCCCGGGCTGCTCCCTGGGGACACGATGCCCAGGCTCCCGTCTGAACATGGACCCCGAACGGCTACTGCCCGTTCGCCGGGGTGACGTCCCGGCCCCTCCCGGACTGCCCCAAGCACCGAACACGCCGCCCACGTACGCTCCAGCACTCCTTGCCGACCTGGCCGGACCCCGTCGTGCCCCAACGTTCCATGGCCCTCGGGCCCGCCACCGACGTTTCCCCGTCGTCCTTCTTCTGCTCCACCCTTCCCGCGGAGGTCCGGTCGCTAAGATTCGCTCGCTGGTCCAGACTTCCGAACGCCGCCGGGGTAGCGGGCCCCGCCCTCCGGGGCCTGGTCGGCCGTCGGTCTGGGTCGCGAGAGGCAGGCCTTTGCGCCGGGTCGGGGGGCTCTGCCCAGGAAGCTCAGGGTGACTCAGTGGACCTGAGTCCGCTCCCGGGGCCGGGTTCCAGTGTCCCGGTTCGCCACCTCCTCCACCTAAGCTTGGCCCGGTTCCAGTGTCTTGGCAAGGGGCGCCCAGTCCTGCCTCCAAGTGGACGGGCTGCGGTAGGGCTCCCGGCTTGGCCCAACGCCTGGGCGCCGCCCCCGCACCCCGCGCCCCCGCAGACCCTCGGACAGTTTCTCCGCCTTGAGAGGAGTGGCGGCCGAGCATCAAGCGAGTGGGCCGGGGCGCGACCCGGCCCGGGGAGGCGAGCTGATGTTCAGGGTCTTCCGGCGCGCCGCGCCCGCCCCTCCCCCGGCGCGCCGAGCCCGGGCCCCACTGCAGTGGAGGCGTAGAGCGAGGGGAACGGCGTCGGGGAGCGCCGCAGGCCCGCGACCTCGCGCGCGCCGGACTGCCCTTAGCATCAGGGGTGTGGCCCGCCGGGCTCGCCGCCCACGCCCGCGCGCCTGAGGTCGAGGGCCGCACGGGGTGCTCGGCCTCCGCACAATTGCCGCCCGTCCCTCCCGCGCCGGCCTCCCCCTCGCCTCGAGCNAGTCGAAGTCGTAGTCAGGAAGGTTACTCATAAGGTCCAACTAAAGGAAATTCTGACTGACCAAACTAGAGGAACGACATGCTCCCTGAGAGTTCTCAGAAGGGGTCGTGGTGTCTAACTTCCGTAGTTTAGAAGCCGCGAGACGGAAGTTGGACAGAGAATATGTGTAGAGGGCGGGCGGGCGGTACTCGGGCCGGCTGCGGTTCGCGCCCCGGTTCGCGGCCTTCTTGTTCGCCCCGCCGCCGCCGCCGAGCCCGCCCCCGTTGCCGCCGCGCCCGCCGCCGTTCCGGCCGGGCCGCCGCCGCGACGCGCCGAGGGTCCGGCGCCCGGACCGCCGGGGCCCGCCGCGCCGCCGCCGCCGCCGCCGCCGCCGCCGGTTGCCCGGGGAGCCGCGCCCGCGCCCGCCGCGGCGGGGGCCTCCGATGAAACTCCATTCGCCGCCGCCGCCCCCGCCATTGCCACGCCCCGGCCCCCGGCCCCCGGCCCGCCGAGCGCGCGACTGTCGGAGGGCGCCCCGGCCGCGCCCCCTGGCGCCGGGGCCCGACACCCTCCGCGGGCCCCGGGCGGCGGCGGTCCACGGCGTAGAGGGCCCTCGCGCGCCGCGGGTGGACGCGCCGCGACAGTGCCCGGCCGGGCCCCGGCGGAGCCGGGGCGGCCCGGGCAGGAACTCCAAATGAGCCCACGCTAAGGCCTCGGTGACCCGCAGTCCACCTCCGCTCGCCCCGAGCGGCGCGCACGGGTGGAGGAAGGAGGCGCGGGCCGCGTGCCAGTAGCGGCTCGCGGCGGAGGTTCAAAAGAACCCGAGGACGCTTTGCCAGTAAACCTTTTCTCTCTGGACCGTCAGGAGCGCTCCCCGCCGGGACCGCGAAGTGGGGGACGAGAAACTTTCACAACTATCTCCATTACTCACCAGACCAATGAGTCCGTATATAAACTTAGCAGAAAAAAAAAAGAAAGAGACAGAAACCTCTATCATCGTGTGTGACGGCGACGATCGACACCTACCGACGGCGAAAATAAAGCGAGAACCAGTGTCGTGAAACGTTCTGCGTCCTGACCATGGGCCCATACGTCAACCGCTAGTAAAGGTGAACAAGTCAGCCGACGACTTTCTCTTACCTAAAAAAAAAAAAGTCCTCAAACACAACAATCCTGACAAAATGCAACGAAACTTCTGTAAACGTCGTCACTTTTGTTGGCTTTCGGAGCATTCCTCATAAATAAACACACGGGCAAAGACTCTGTCTTTAACAAAATACGCCCTAACATTTACAACACAACCTTACTATCCATCACTCTTGTCTGTTCTTTAGTAACGTGCACCGTACCGAGAGACCGCGACAATGATAGACTTATGCATCATTTCGCACACCCGAAATCAACGTCGAATATCCCAAAACTCACAAGAGACGTCAACAACCTTGAAAGAAATATAACAGTCGAAACAGAACCCAGAGTGGGGACGTAAAGTGTCAGAGGTCTCGAACGGTAACAGGTCATGTGACCTCTCGCTTTGACCACAGCAAGAATCCTATGTCCCGCTCCGAATACGTAAACGTACCTACCTCACGTTTAATTCCCGGTACAAACGACGAAGACCCCTCCCCTCCGTCCCTCCAGACGAACTCGTTTAGGAAATGTTTTTACAACTATTATAACCGAAGTCGACCTACATTTTATGTGGGTAAAAATAACTAAATTATTTTTTTTTAACCACCGTGTTATTTTTAAGAATGTCATCGGAAAGTGTGGTAATAAGATCCAAAATTATTAAGAGTGAATGAAACGTAATAAATCGATTTTATTGGAAAATCAATAATAAGCTTACTGTGAAAAGTTTGAACCTATTGACAGACGGATCATAATAGAACTGTCCTGACAAAAAAAAACAAAACAATTTAAATACTTAAGTCTCAAAACTGGCACTTGGGTGATATTCTCGATTTATGGAACTCTGAACATGACGAGACGTGTGTGGAACGTGAGTGTGTACATGTGTGTAAGAAGTGTGACGTCCCAAATGTTTTACTATGAGACTATGAACGACCATAGAAAACAAAGCGAGTCAAAGTAATTGCTATTACCACCAACATTATGTGTGCAATAATACATGACAACTTAACACTGGACGTGGAAACTTTTGTAAGAGAAGATGATATGAAACTTCAAAAGTTCGACACAGAAATCAAAATTTTCATGAAACGTTCACAAAATAATTATTTTGTGTATGACAAATACCATTGTCCACTGTGGTTAGTGTTTTCAAGAACCACATTAAGACTTTGGAGACTTAACAAAGGGGAGTCTACCACTCGAAAAACCCTGGGGAATAGACCCCGTCTTGTCCGCGGGGTTTGTCACGACCGGTCGCTCACTGCCATTTACCCGCGGTCGGGCCTAAAGGGTCCGAATGTCAAGAACCCCGAGGCGCAAAGGTAGAGTCGCCCAGGTGGTCCCGTCTTCTATGGATTCTCTTAGCTCTCATCCTCCCGACAGAGCTAAGAGTCCTCCCCAGAAGAAGCGAGGGGACGAGTCGAACGACACGTGCCGTGGCTCGTACGTGGGTCCTGGCGGCGGTAGCCTCCACCGAAAGTCCGTCTCGCTCGCGAAGGTGCACGTCAACCGAAGATGTCCCTTTACTCCTGACACCCGATTCATCCTTTGTATTGAATCGAAGATCTCAGAAGCCGCGTATCGTGTTGAGACATGTGTTTTATACGTTTCGACCCCCTGTGTCTGAACGACCCGAGACACGGGACTCCGTGTCGGAGTGTGACGGGGTAAAACATCCACCGAAGAGCACCACAACCCTCTTAATTTACCAACCTCCGACCGTTCACCCGTGTACCCCAACACACACTTGGCCTGGGAACAACAGTCCTTCGGTCGGACCGACCGAAATGTCCGTGGGGCGGCGTCCTACGGTAACTACTTCGAGAGAGTTAACACTGGGCTCCTACATTTTTACTACCGTACGCAGAACCGGTCAGGACAAGACTGTCGGTTCACACGACCAGACGAGATTACACTGCTATCTCAATCGGCACGCGCTTCTCAATCGTCCACTTCCTATAATACTTTTATAGAACGAACAAACGTAGGGACAAAATTTCATACTAAAAGTATTGTAAGTACTACGTAATTCACTTCTCTTTTCGAATACTTTATTTCTTCACACACACCCTTACAGGACCACCAGGTCGCCACTCCTGAGGTGTGAAAGTGGTGACTCCTGTACGTGAGTTAAGGACCAGTCCCTCGACTTAGGGTGTCAACGTGTCGTACCGACTTTTTCGTTTTGTAACTTCTCTTGTCACAAACATCATTCCTAGGTTAAAACATTTCATAGACACACATATGTCTAAAAACATAATACCTTTAACTCGGTACTTTACTCGACAACCCCCATAGTTAAATGTATTTTACATGTGCATACCTCCCGAGTCTACCCGTCAATCCGGAGAAGACATTACGACAATCTCCAAATACTGTCCTTCGACAAACCCCATGTCTAGTTCCATGTAAAAGTTTGTCACTTTGATGTCAAACTTTTAGTCTCTTGTACCACGTATCCCTCGTAAACACAACTATTATTGCATTTAGGAAAAAGCAACGACTTTTTCACCGTTCTTCTACAATAATTACAAAGTCAAGACAAGTAAGCAAGTCAGTACAGACTGAGACACTGGGGTACCTGACGTCGTGCGGTCCGGAGGGACAGGAAGTGGTTGAGGACCTCAACTGAGTCTGAGTACAGGTAAGTCAGCCACCACGGTAGGTTGGTAGAGTAGGAGACAGGAGGAGGACGGAAACTAGAAAAGGTCTTAGTCCCAGAAAAGGTTACTCAGTCCAGAAGCGTAGTCCACCGGTCTCCTAACCGCCAAGTCGAAGTCGTAGTCAGGAAGGTCACTTATAAGTCCTGACTAGAGGAGATCTTACCTGACCAACCTAGAGGAACGTCAGGTTCCCTGAGAGTTCTCAGAAGAGGTCGTGGTGTCAAGTTTTAGTAGTTAAGAAGTCGCGAGTCGGAAGAAGTGTCAGGTTGAGAGTGTAGGTATGTACTGGTGACCTCTTTGGTATCGGCACTGATCTGCCTGGAGACAGCATTCCATTACAGAGACGAAAAGTTGTACGACAATCCAAACAGTATTGAAAAGAAGGTTCCTCTTGCACAGAATTAAAGTACCGACGTCAGTGGTAGACGTCACTAAACCTTTGGGTTCTTTTATTATTAATTTTACAATTACAAATTCCCGGTAGTATGTCACATAGGAGGATCTCTTCCTGTACCGTTGGGTTAGGTCAGAAGAACGGACTTCTTGGGATACCTGTCTTCTCGGACCACTCGGGGTCAGGCACCGTGGTGTCTCCCGACCTACACCGACGTTGACTCTGTGCTGTGTGTGTCGCAGAGGAGACCGGTCCGCCCCACTGACGTCTGGAACCCCGCGTGACCCCGGACGTCGCCGGAAGGGACGCGGAGTCCTCGTCGACGGTGCTACTCCACTACGAGTCAGTAGTGAGAGCACAAGTAACAAGAAAACCTCCCAACGACCCAACCCAGAAGTAGCGAAAGAAATTTTCGTCCCCATGAAACATCAACTTCAGCCACCCGAAGAGTGACGCGTCCGGAGAGTGACAGCTCGTGGCCGAGACCCCGGGCCCCCGCAGTCGTCGACACCGAGGGTCCGCGGTCTGTGTCCGAGCCAGCGACACCGGGAGTCCGAAGCAACGAGGCTCCGTGCACCCCAGAAGGTCCTAGTCCGTAGTTTGGACATAGCGGTGTGACCGTCCACCTAAGAAGTGGTCACCCAGTGGTCCCTTCCGGGACCAAACGTAAACGAAGTCACTGAACTCCTTCATCCAGACCATTTCCAGATCTTGGAACACACTAAGTCGCTTCTAAACGTCGCCCATTTCGGTGTCCCTCACAAGACCCACGTCACAAGAAAGACACACACGAGTGGGTACCCTGGTCGTAAGGCTGTATCCGTTATACCACTTTTCACGGGGCCACGGGATCTCACACGGGCACAAGGGGAGCAGCGGGAGTGACCGGAGCACACAGGGCAAAGACCAAAGGCGCCTCACACGGGCGCAAGGGGAGCAGCGGGAGTGACCAGAGCGCACAGGGGCAAAGACCAAAAGCGCCTCACACGGGCGCAAGGGGAGCAGCGGGAGTGACCAGAGCGTACAGGGGCAAAGACCAAAAGCGCCTCACACGGGCTCAAGGGGAGCAGCGGGAGTGACCGGAGCACACAGGGCAAAGACCAAAGGCGCATCGCCCGAGACACCTCCCGTCCCGAGAGCCCGAGTCGTCGACACAGAGTCGCGGGAGGACAACGACCGTGTCGTCGGGCAGTAAGGGAGGCGCCGCACGCCACAGGTAACACGCTGACAGGGCGCGAACTGGAAAGACTAGGACTGCCCGTAGCCCGAATAGAACAAAGTACTGACTACTTTAGCCGACGACACGTGTCAGGACACGCACAGGAAACCACCTATCCCGCGAGGAAAACCAACTCACATTTGGGTTTCACCTTAACGAGTCATATGTGCACCGAACTGAAATTTCTATGGCAATCCCAAAAAGGTTCACGAAAATAATATCGATTAATTTAATTGTGCGTCAATATGGATAGATAGATAGATATATAACAGTCAAGTCGAGTCAGCACAGGCTGAGAAACACTGGGTTACCTGACGTCGTGGGGTCCGGAGGGACAGGTAGTGGTTGAGGGTCTCGAACGAGTTTGAGTACAGGTAGTTTAACCACTACGGTAGGTGGGTAGAGTAGGAGACAGCAGGGGAAGAGGAGGTCGGAAGTTAGAAAGGGTCGTAGTCCCAGAAAAGATGACTCAGTCAAGAAACGTAGTCAACTGGTTTCATAACCTCAAAGTCGAAGTCGTACTGAGGAAGGTCACTTATAAGTCCTGACCAAAGGAAATCCTTTAGTCCTGACTAACGTAGAGGGCCGACAGGTTCCCTGAGGGTTCCCAGAAGAGGTCGTGGTGTCAAGTTGTCGTAATTGAGAAGCCACGAGTCGAAAGAGATACCAGGTTGAGAGTGTAGGTATGTACTGATGACCTTTTTGGTATCGAAACTGATATTCCTGGAACCAGTCGTTTCATTACAGAGACGAAAAATTATACGATAGATCGAACCAGTATCGAAAGAAGGTTCCTCGATTGCAGAAAATTAAAGTACCGACGTCAGTGGTAGACGTCACTAAAACCTCGGGTTCTTTTATTTCAGAAAGTGACAAAGGTAACAAAGGGGTCGATAAACGGTACTTTACTACCCTGGTCCACGGTTATAGAACCAAAAGGCTTACAACTCAAAATTCGGTTGAAAAAGTGAGAGGAGAAAGTGAAAGTAGTTCTCCGAGAAATCAAGGAGAAGTGAAAGACGGTATTCCCACCACAGTAAACACATAGACTCCAATGACCATAAAGAGGGTCGTTAGAACTAAGGTCGAACACGAAGTAGGTCGGGCCGTAAAGAGTGCTACATGAGACGTAGATTCAATTTATTCGTCCCACTGTTATACGTCAGAGCTATATGAAGAAAGGGCTAAACCTTGGTCAGACAACAACGTGTAGGTCAAGATTGACAACGAAGGACTGGACGTATGTATAAAGAGGTCTCCGTCCAGTCCACCAGACCATAAGGGTAGAGAACTTCCTAAAAGGTGTCAAACAACACTAGGTGTCTCTGTTTCGGAAACAGTACTAGTTATCTCGTCTTCATCTAAAAAAGACCTTGAGAGAACGAAAAAAGACACTAAGTTGCCTAAAACCGTCAAACCAAGGAGACGGAAAAGATTTAGGTTGAAATTGTAGACCTTCAAGAGCCAAGTACATGACGACTTCGGACCGAACCTCTTAAAACTCGTAATGAAACGATCGTACACTCTACTCACGGTAACACGCCATCAAACTTGTAAGAAACCGTAACGGAAAGAAACCCTAACCTTACTTTTGACTGGAAAAGGTCAGGACACCGGCGACGACTCAAAAGGTTTAAACGACTGTGTAACTAACGTCGTGAAAGTGTCGTAGTAGAAAGTCCTAAACTTTGTCGAGTTGACCTTAAGGTAGTGGAGGTGATCGAAACAAGCATCACTACAAAGGATTCCGGGTGAACCGAAGTGTAAGGTCCTACAGACCGAGATCCACTCACTAGTGCGGTAATACTGATAGACCCAGCACTTCTAGAAAAAAAAATATCAAGAAGGCACATAAGAACGGTGGAGAAGAATTATAGAAGACGAAGACAATCCAGGTATGGTAAAGACAGGAAAAACACGGGAAGAAACGTACTTTACAAGGGAACCATAGAGATTAAAAGAACTTCTCTAGAGATCAGAAAGGGTAAGATAACAAAAGGAGATAAAGAAACGTAACTAGTGACTCCTTCCGAAAGAATAGAGAGAAAAGAGAAGAAACCTTGAAACGTAAGTTTACCCTTATAGAAAGGAAAAGAGGGAACGGAAAACGAAGAGAAGAAAAGAGTCGATAAACATTCCGG
Organism: Capra ibex; assembly: GCA_006410555.1. Lineage (NCBI taxonomy): Eukaryota > Metazoa > Chordata > Mammalia > Artiodactyla > Bovidae > Capra > Capra ibex. Next base: position 96,466,943 of record SJYO01041852.1, read on the forward strand.
AGGAGTATGTTGGTTAAACGGAAAAACGTAAACAAAAGGAACCCTTACCAGAACTAGTAACGGAGGACATGTTACAGTGCTTGGAGACAGGTATCAATAAGTCCGTGAGACAGATAGTAGATTAGGGAACTTAGATAAACAGTGAAGGTGACATATTAGGATTCCCTAAACAAAATCCAGCATGGACTTACCAGACCACTAAAAGGGATCAAAGAAGTTAAATTCAGACTTAAACCGTTATTCCTCAAGTACTAGACTCGGTGTCAGTCGAGGGCCAGAACACAAACGACTGACATATCTCGAAGAGGTAGAAGTCGACGTTTCTTATATTAGTCGGACTAAAACCACAACTGGTAGACCACCACAGGTACACATCTCAGAAGAGAACACAACAACCTTCTCCCACAAACGATACTGGTCACGCAAGAGAACCGTTTTGAGACAATCGGAAACGGGACGGAGTAAAACGAGGTTCTGGTTTGAACGGACAATGAGGTCCATAGAGAACTGAAGGATGAAAACGTAAGGTCAGGGGATATTACTTTTATTGTACAAAAAACCCACAATCAAGATCTTCTAAAACATCCAGAAGTATCTTTGTCAGTTGAAAAAGAAGAAGACATAATTATCAACCCCGTATCTGAACCTATTGACACTATAACTTACCAAAAGGAACCTTCACTTGTCTCTAGTAAGACAGTAAAAACTCTAACGTGGGTGCACGACGTAAAACCTGAGAGAACAACCGACACTCCCGATGAGGTAAAAAAGATTCCCTAAGAACGGGTGTCACCATATATCACCAGTAGTAGACTCAATTTAAGCGGGTAAGTTCAGATAAAATCAAGTGACTAAGGATTTTACAACTACAAGTGAGAACGGTAAAAGACAACCTCAGAAAGGTTAAACGGAACTAAGTACCTGTATTGTAAGGTCCAAGGACACGTAATAACGGCATAGACAGACACATCTATCTACACACACATGCACACACGACCAAATCAGTGATTCAGCACAGACTGAGAACTCTAGGGCACCTGAAATCCGGTGGTCCGAGGAGACAGGTACCTTAAAAGGTCCGTTCTTAGGACCTCACCCAACTGTAAAGGAAGAGGTCCCCTAGAAGGGGTGGGTTCCTAGATTGGTCCCAGAGGACGTCTCTGACCTGAACCCGGCACCGCCACTGCCGAACCTGGGACGGGACGTACGCGTCGAACCGTAGCGCCGGGTCCGTCCGCGGGGGGCGACGGGGACACGTGAGGGGAGGGGTGGGTGAACCCTGTCAGAGCTGAACAATGACACCGAGACAGAAGAACCCTCCAGTACCTCCACCTTACTGAAGGCACTTACCACGCGCAGACATCGAAAGCTCCGACCAAGGACCGTGAGTCGTACCAGTGACTCAGAGTAGGCCTCAAGACGCCCGCACTCATCGAACAACGAGGGGTGACGGCCCATCATAAGACAACATGCCCACTTAACGGTAAGGGGTAAGAAGGTGACCACCTGTGACCCCAAGAAAGTCGAAAACAACCATCACTTGTCTCGCCGATATTTTGTAAACACACGGTCAAAAGCATACTTTCATTTAAAAGCAAAGAGACCCCATTTACGGTTCCTTACCCTCGTCCCAGTCACCGTTGCAGTATTCTTTGACGGTCTGACGAAAGACTCGTCGGCGTGGCAGGACTGGGGGCGCTCGTCGCGACTCTTCCGTCAGGGAGACGCGGGCGCGGCCGAGCGCCAGGACAAGGACGGCTCAACGAAGCCAGCAGAGGCTGACGCGCTGGGGCACCTGGGACCGGGCGGTCCGAGGAGACAGGTACCCTAAGAGGTCCGTCCTTGTGACCTCACCCAACGGTATGGGAGGAGTCTACGACAAAATTAGTAATTCTTCAGCCACACATCACACAACCCTAAATAAATGTAAAGGGATCACTGACGACAATGACTTGTGAAGTAAATCAACGGTAAAAACACAGGAGAACCTACCTCACAAATTCGGAAACGAAAAAAAAAAATTGAAAAATAAAAGAATGAAAACTGAAAACTCTTAAGAACTATTAAGAATGATACTTAATCCAGTCTAGACACTAAACGTTTTTGTCAAAGTCCGACATCGATCAGAAATTTAAGGTAGTTGAAAAAAAAAACGTTTCTTTTTAATTTAAAACTACTTCAAGTGGAAAGGCCTAAAAAGAAAATATTTTCGTATGAAAAACCATAGTACAGATTCTTGATAAACAAAATATTTTAGAGTCTTTCTGACAAAAAGACATAAAAGAAGATTTTTACGGGACCAAAATGCAGATCTGGACACTGAGCAAACTCAACTAAAGCATAGTCCATAGCAAAACCCGTCCTACCTACAGTCCAAGCAAGGTTTGGGTAAACAAGGTGGGAAAGAGGTAACTCAACTAAAAAGTGAACCCAGTCTTTAGTTAACCCGACTAAACACACCAATAAAGACCTAACATAAGACAAGGTAACTAGATACTCAGATAGAGCAACGGACATGGTGTGCCAGAATTAATGACACCCAGAATATTATAATCATTCTACTAAGGAGGTTGAATTCTAACAAAAACGATAAACCAGTAAAGTGAAAAGGTATGTAAAATCTTAGTCGAACAGACACAGATGTTTATTAAGATGACCCGGAACCAATCTCATCGGAATTCAGACATCAGTCAAACCACCTCTTAACCGTACTTGTGACACAACTCAGGAGGGCAGACACTTGCACCACACACCAAGACAGTGTAAATAAACCAGGAGAAGCTAAAAAAAATTAACTGTATCGTGACTGCATGGCGTGCAGACACTGAAGAAAGTAGTCATAAAACATGACAGCAGAGGTCGTATGTATAGGAAAGGGACAAAACAATCTAAGAATTTCATAAGGTAAAAAAGTTGAAGACATTTACCACAAAACTTCTTAAAGACAAAGATAGGTAATGATCATGTATTTTCAATAATTAAAAACACACAAGTTGAAAATAGACAACTAGAACGATTTCAGTACATAAGACCCTTAAAAAAACACCTAAATGTGAAATTTTTTTACAAGTAAACGACGTGACCCAGAAGTGACGCCGTGTACCCGGCAAGCTGGAAATCAACACCCCGGGGGACACTACCCTCGTACCCCAGAATCGGTGACCGGGTGGTCCGTTCAGGGAACAACCTAGACGAAAATATTCCACATACATTTATCAAAAGAACCCGAAGGGACCGCCGAGTCTCCCATTTCGCAGACGGACGTTACGCCCTCTGGGCCCAAGCTAGGGACCCAGCCCTTCTAGGGGACCTCTTCCTTTACCGTTGGGTAAGGTCGTGAGAACGGACCTCTTAGGGTGCCTCCCTCCTCGGACCACCCGACGTCAGGTGCCCCAGCGTTTCCCAGACTGTACTGACTCGCCGTGTGACGTTGACGTCTACCGAAAGAGTCTAAGAGGCACGGACCGAAGCCACAGTCATATTACGACCGGAGTATTTCGTTTAATTCCTAACGAGGGAAGAGACAATCATCGAACACGAAAAATCTCTTGACCAGGTAAAGTAGAATTAACAACGCAACTACACACATCTTAACAGACATCACAGGAAAATAGGAAAGTCACAGACACTCCTAAGACACAAGAGAGAGACTAAGGACTATGACAAATAAACAGAAGAGAGAAAAGACGGTCAGAAAGATCTCCGAAAAGTTCAAAAATTAGAAAAATTTCCTGGGCGAAAATCAAAGTAACAAAAAAGGAGTAGAAAAAAAAATTAAAGTAATTAAAAATTTGTGTTAAAAACTTTTAAAACAAAGAATGAGAAACAGAATAAAGAACCAAACTCAAACAAAACTGAAAAGAAAAAGATTAAGCAATTTCATCTCCGAACCTAATAACTAAACTCTGATAAGAAGAAAGAATTTTTATGCATAAAAGTTCTATTACATAAAGGATTATATGTATGTGCACACGTACGGATTCGGTATTAAATCGAAGTAGGGTGTTTGAAACCACACAACATGAACTTAAAAGTCAGTCAAATTTTATAAAAGATTAAAGGAAACTTCGACGAAGAAACCATAATAAATTTCAGACGACAAATCCCCGAAGGGGCCACCAGGCCACCATTTCTCGGACGGAAGGTCGCGACCCGTTCCCCCGAGACAGGGACCACTCCCTCGACTCCAGTGCGGACGGACGTGGACCTGACTTCGACGTGGTGTCGCTCCTCGGACGTGCGACGTCGCTTCTGGACGCGCACGTCGACCCCGGACGGCGTCGGTTTCGCAGTCAATCTGCCCGACAGCACGTCAAACAGTTCAATGACTGAGCAGCAGATTAAGGTCCTACCAGTCTCTTGTTGACAATCCTAAAATTAAGAAACTTTTTAAAATCAAAATACCAGGCACAACCACTTATAACGAATCCATGAAATTCTGTACATTTAAGACGACAATAACTCACCTCACAAACGAACTTACAGCAATTCAAAAAAGAAACTAAGACATCAAAATCTTCTCACAAATAACCCTCTACCAACCAACCGTCGAGACAGGGCCCACAAATCGCCCCACTCACCCACTAGGCAATCACGGGATAAGGACTTTCGCGGGATAAGGACTACCGGAAAGCCGACGATCAGGCAGGCAGTGACTCTCTCCTCACAACCGCCGAGACCGACTTCGACACCCACAGAACCAAAGAGGAGTGTGAACACAAAAACACAGCACATGAAGTCTCGAGACAACAACCACGGAGACGCAAAAACTAACAATACAGAAAACCACTGAGCTAGGGAAAAAAAGTAAATCCGATACAAGGAGAATAGGGACCGTCAAAAGAACCGAGACTCTAGACGAAGCAGACTATTGATTGTCTTGGTGAAATCACATAAAATTAACCACAAACACACTACGTCGAAAAGGATAATAAAACGAAAATTGGATGGATACAAGAAAAAGAATCACCTAAAGAATGTCTGTCGACGAACTAATTAAAAGCAGTCAGGACGTATAAGGATAAAAGTAGGACAAACATAAAGTAAGCGAACTTTACAAGAATAATTGACCTCCGGAAAAAAGGACCCACCCAATGACTCACAGATAAACTACCATGACATCCCACGAACTGCGAGAGAACAAACTGAGGTAGCCGGAAGACTTATGCGTACCTCCGTGTTCCACTGAAATGAAATCTCTGGCATATTGGTCTTCCTCGACTTCATCTCACTAAACACAGAGCTCCCGCACGTCCTGCACACACAATCGACACGTCAGTTCCGAGGACTAGCAACAACGAGTGGGTCGACACACACTGCGAGGCGCCGGGGCACCTGCCATCGTAAGGTGCGGAGAGACAGGGAGTGATAGAGGGTCAAACGGGTCCCAGTACAGGTAACATAGTCATCACGGTAGGTCGGTAGAGCAGAAGACTACGGGAGAAGAGGGGAGTTAGAAATGGTAGTAGTCCCTGAAAGGTTACCTAGCCGACAAGTGTAGTCCACTGGTTTTATAACCTCAAAGTCGAAGTCGTAGTCAGGAAGGTTACTCATAAGGTCCAACTAAAGGAAATTCTGACTGACCAAACTAGAGGAACGACATGCTCCCTGAGAGTTCTCAGAAGGGGTCGTGGTGTCTAACTTCCGTAGTTTAGAAGCCGCGAGACGGAAGTTGTCAGGTCGAGGGGCCAAAGATCCAATAGAATCTCATTAAGGTCATTATAAACACTGCAAACTAATAGTATAGAGGACACCTTCACTTGAAAAAGAGTAAGTATCTTGTGTTTCTCGTAAAAAGAGAGTTAAATTGATGTAATGATCAATGTACAACTCTGACTTATTCTTCAATCATCCAAATTGAAGAGTACTGGGTCCTTAGAAAAAATTTATTTGAAAAGTAAAACCTTATTAAAATCTGAATGTCTTTTCAACGTTTCAATCAAATCTCTCAAGACTATGAGGGAAGTCGGTTGAAAAGGATTACAACTGTAGAAGGAATTGGAACCACACAAACAGTCTTGATTCTGTAATGTTCACCATGCCATAATAATTGATGTCTGATAGACCCAAAGTGATTCAAAAGGCGTTGATGGGATAAACACAAGAACCTAACTAAGGTCCTGTAGAGTAACGTAAATCACTGGGGGTTAAAAAAGACATCTTCAGGAGGTCAATAAGGTGACACCACTTTATCGGACCGTCACCTTTGTACGAAAGGTTCGAGGACGACTCTCAACGTGAGGGAGACACCTCCAGGGATTTTCCGCACCGGACAGTCACGTCCGCACGGGGATCAGCCACCGGTCCTGTTGAGTCTCTTCCCCCAATGGTCGGGAGACGGTCTCGACGAACCGATGGAACCTATTTCTTTAGGGCATTCACCTAAGAACTGTTAGGAACATTATAGTAACAACCACAGACCAAAATTTTCGTCCTTTTCATCGTAGCGAGTAATTCACCGAATTTAACACCGATGTCAGTTACAAGAAGAATAAGAAACTCACACGATGTACCGAACACCCTAGAGTCAAAGGGTCAGTCCCTTATTTGGACCCGGTGGAGTCACTTTCCCGGTTTAGGATTGGTGATCCGGTGGTCCCTCGAGGGGTTATAAGAGACAAGAAAATTTTCCTACCATTCAGTCAACATAGACTGAAATTCTTTCTCTTTGGTCCTGACACCCGAGAGGGTCGGTCCGCAGGGTCGACGCACAGAGAGACGCTCGTGCAACCGACGGGAGGCACACGCGCGAACGGCCACGGGGACGGCGAGGTCGACGCCGCGACCCTGCCCGCTCAGTCCTGAACCTCTCGGAGCCTCGACTCGACCCGCCGCCGTCTTGCGTGCAGACAACGGGCCGCCACGAACGACGGACTCCTCGGCCTCCGGGCCTCTCAGCTCGACCTTCTGAGGACACTCCCAGGACCACTCCCGGGCGAACGTCGGAAGTCGAGGACCACCGCACCCAGTGAAAGGTCCTTCACGGGTCCTCTGTCTCAGGAGGGCAATGACACCAGAACGAACAGAGCGGGCCCGACGTGTCGCAGGGAAAGAGACGCGGGCAGGAGCGAGGGCGAGAAGGGGAAAAGACGTCCACCTGGGCGCGGCCGCGCTCGTCGACTCTCGGAAGGTGCCGGAACCCCTGTCGGAAGGAACAAGAGGGAGGGCGCGCAACGGAGGGTCTGAGACCGACTTGCCGCCGAGGAGGAGGAGGAGCGAGAGTCGTCGAGGGAAGACGGACGTGTCGCCATCGCCCGAGACGGGACACGACGACACCGAAAAAAAAAAAAAATTTATGAGTGAACCGACACAGTCGAGAATCGACACCGTGCCCGCTGGAACCCAGTAACTCCGGACCCCCTGGACCTCAACGTCGTACACCCTAGGTCAAGGGTCTGGTCCCTACCGCGGACACAGGGGACGTACCTGGCCACCGAAGGATCTGGTTCCGGGCGGCCCCTGCGGGGCAACCCCGGCGGAAACGGGTCGCGACCGGAACGACGAAACGGGCGAGTGACGACACAGAGAGGCCCCCGGTGTAGGACAGGCACACCGTCCACGACGGAAGTCGTCGGACACGAGGGAGCCACGGCCAGGAGTCAAACCGGTCTCGGGACCCAATCTTGCCTAGTATCCGAGACCAAATGACCCGACAAGAGAGATTTCACTCGAGGCTCCGAATAGACCGTGCACCATGGACGGCTCTCTCGAAGTGAGACTCTGGGTCCGTCCAGTGCACTCGAGGACGTTGAGGCGGGAGAAGGGGAAAAAGGACTTCACACCTAAGAACAGAAGACTAACCTTCCCTTGTAACAGAAACAACAAAAAGGTGTCAAGTAGGACACGAGGGCTCCAAGATTGATAGCTAAACTCGTTCAGACAATTGGGGTCTTCGAGCGTCGTCTCACTCACTCACGCCGGACCACGAGAGGTGTAGCGGGGAGGAAAGGACAGAACTTGGGAAGGAGGAGACAACCCGACACGAGCAAGTCAAGTCAAGTCAAGTCAGCGAGTCAGCACAGGCTGAGAAACGCCGGGGTACTTAGCGTCGTGCGGTCCGGAGGGACAGGTAGTGGTAGAGGGCCTCAAGTGAGTCTGAGTGCAGGTAGCTCAGGCACTACGGTAGGTCGGTAGAGTAGGAGCCAGCAGGGGAAGAGGAGGACGGGGGTTAAGGAGGGTCGTAGTCTCAGAAAAGGTCACTCAGTGGAGAAGCGTACTCCACCGGTTTCATGACCTCAAAGTCGAAGTCGTAGTAAGGAAGGTTTCTTTAGGGTCCCGACTAGAGGAAGTCTTACCTGACCAACCTAGAGGAACATCAGGTTCCCTGAGAGTTCTCAGAAGAGGTTGTGGTGTCAAGTTTGCGTAGTTAAGAAGTCGCGAGTCGGAAGAAGTGTCAGGTTGAGAGTGTAGGTATGCACTGCTGACCTTTTTGGTATCGGAACTGATCTGCCTGGAATCAGCCGATTCATTACAGAGACGAATACTTATACGATAGATCCAACCAGTATTGAAAGGAAGGTTCCTCATTCGCAGAAAATTAAAGTACCGACGTCAGTGGTAGACGTCACTAAAACCTCGGG
>SJYO01041852.1:96475580-96571259 GCA_006410555.1 Capra ibex
AAATTCGGTTGAAAAAGTGAGAGGAGAAAGTGAAAGTAGTTCTCCGAAAACTCAAGGAGAAGTGAAAGACGGTATTCCCACCACAGTAGACGTATAGACTCCACTAAACTATAAAGAGGGCCGTTAGAACTAAGGTCGAACACGAAGAAGGTCAGGTCGCAAAGAGTACTACATGAGACGTATCTTCAATTTATTCGTCCCACTGTTATATGTCGGAACTGCGTGAGGAAAAGGATAAACCTTGGTCAGACAACAAGGTACAGGTCAAGAGTGACAACGAAGGACCGGACGTATGTCCAAAGAGTTCTCCGTCCAGTCCACCAGACCATAAGGGCAGAGAGAGTCTTAAAAGGTGTCAAATAACACTAGGTGTGTCAGTTTCCGAAACCATATCAGTTATTTCATCTTCATCTACAAAAGGACCTTGAGAGAACGAAAAAGTTACTAGGTCACCTACAACCGTTAAACTAGAGACCAAAGAGACGGAAAAGATTTTGGTCGAACTTGTAGTCCTTCAAGTGCCAAGTGCATAACGACTTCGGACCGAACCTCTTAAAACTCGTACTGAAATGATCGTACACTCTACTCACGTTAACACGCCATCAAACTCGTAAGAAACCGTAACGGAAAGAAACCCTAACCTTACTTTTGACTGGAAAAGGTCAGGACACCGGTGACGACTCAAAAGGTTTAAACGACCGTATAACTCACGTCGTAAAAGTGTCGTAGTAGAAAGTCCTAAACTTTGTCGAGTTGACCTTAAGGTAGTGGAGGTGATCGAAACAAGCATCACTATGAAGGATTCCGGGTGAACTGAAGTGTAAGGTTCTACAGACCGAGATCTACTCACTAGTGTAGTAGTACTAATAGACCCAGCACTTCTAGAAAAANTAGGGACAGAGGACATGTGACAGTACTTGGAGTAAGGTATCAAGTAGTCCGTGAGATAGATAGTCTAGATCCGGGAATTTAGATAAAGAGTGAAGGTGACATATTAGTATTCCCTAAACTAACTCCAGTATGGACTTACCAGATCGTCAAAAGGGATGAAAAAAGTTAAATTCAGACTTAAACCGTTATTCCTTAAGTACTAGACTCGGTGTCAGTCGAGCACCAGAACACAAACAACTGACATATCTCGAAGAGGTAGAAACCGACGTTTCTGATATTAGCCAGACTAAAGCCACAACTGGTAGACCACTACAGGTACACATCTCAGAAGAGAACACAACAACCTTCTCCCACAAACGATACTGGTCACGTACAAGAACCGTTTTGAGATAATCAGAAACGGGACGAAGTAAGGCGTAAGGTTCCGGTTTAAACAGACAATAAGGTCCACAAAGAACTGAAGGATGAAAACGTAAGGTCAGGGGATATTACTTTTCCTGTAGAAAAAACCCACAATCAAGATTTTCCAGAACATCCAGAAGTATCTTGGCAAGTTGAAGTCGAAGAAGTCGCAATGACCAACCCCGTATCTGGACCTAATGACACTATAACTTACCAAACGGAACCTCTGTCTCTAGTAAGACAGCAAAAACTCTAACGTAGGTTCATGACGTAAAGCCTGAGAGAACAACTGGTACTACCGATGAGGTAAAGAGGACTCCCTAAGGACGAGCGTCATCATCTATATTACCAGGAGACTCAATTTAAGTGGGTAAGGTCGGGTAGAATCAAGCGACTAAGGATCCTACAGCTACAAGTGAGAACGGTAGAGAACAAACTGGTGAAGGTTAAACGGAACTAACTACCTGGACTGTAAGGTCCAAGGATACGTTATAACGAGAAATGTCGTAGCCTGGAACGAAGATAGTGGTCAGTGTAGGTGTCGACCCGTAACAAAAACGAAAGCGAGGTAGGGAAGTAAGAAAGACCTCAATGAAGAGGTGACTAGAGGTCCTCGCACAACCCATGGATGACTAGATCCCTCAAGGAGAAAGTCATAGGATAGTAAAGCGGAAAAGTATGACAAGTACCCCAAGAGTTCCGTTCTTATGACTTCACCAAACGGTAAGGGAAGAGGTCACCTGGTGTAAGACAGTCTGGAGAGATGGTACTGGGCGGGCAGAACCCAACGGGGCGCCCGTACCGAACGAAAGTAACTCAATCTGTTCCGTCACCAGGATCTCACTAATCTAACTGATCAAAAGACACTCATACCAAAATGACACAGACGGGAGACTACGGGAGAACGTTGTGGATGGAAGAATGAACCCAAAGAGAATGGAACCTACACCCCATAGAGAAGTGCCGACGAGGTCGTTTCGCGTCAAAGACGGGGAATGGAACCTACTTCTCATAGAGGAGTGGCGACGGGAAGGACTGGAAGTTGCACCCTACCGAGGAGATCGGTTGTGAGGAACCTCGAAAACGCGAAAGGTAAAAAGGAGGGGAGAGTCAGACAGAGAACGGGAAGGGATCGGTAAGTCGGTGTGGAGACAGCCCGGAAAGGGCGGATCGACGGCGGTCTAGGGCACTTTGTGACCACAAGCGGCGACGAAGAGGAGGGAGTGAGAGTTGGGGCGAAGGGGCAATCCGTGGAGAAAGTGGACGGCGAAATTAGTCGGAAGGGGCTCGGGTGACACTGGAAGAAGGGTTGAGGACGACGACAGAAAGTCCGGACCATAGAAAACTCAAGCGGCGTTGACTGGAACTGACGTGCACGGAAAGACCTTGTGAGAGCGGCAAGAGGCGCCGTGACAGGACGAGGGAGAGGGGGACGCGAACTCGCCAGAGGACCTACGGCTACGGCCCCGCAGATACAAGTCGAGAAGGAGAGTCCGAGCCTAACTGTGCACCACAAGAATGGTACACAACCATCTCCAAAGACTAGAATCAATCTTTGAACCTCCCAACTGCTTTCAGGTCGTAACACGAGGAAGAGTGACCTTACCACCACCTCCGGACAAAAGGGGAGTAGACATGGTTCACTTGAGTCGACCAGGTACCAATCTAAATTGAGAAGAAAGGTACAACGCTTCGTCCCGAATCCATAATGACGAAACAAACGACCTTTTGAATCGTTCTCCACGAAAACAGACTTCTAGAGTCCGCCCGAGACACACCAACAGGCGACCTGGGCAGACAGTCCACTCTTCCAACACGAACTTTAATTAGAACTCCCAGAGAGACCGCAGCATAGTACTTGCCTACACCAACGGTGAGGACACCGGTGTGCGAATCTGACGGGTAGCGGGTGTCGCCCCCAGAGTCCGCACACCTTACACGTCCCCGGGGGCACCTCATCGACTCCACGAGGGACCCCGGCGTGCCTCTCGTCCAACCGGGTACAAAAGTCCACTCTGTAGTGTCAAGTGTCCGCGAATCGCACCTAGCTACGACTGGGGGCGTGGACTAAGCACACACCCTTAGGCCTCAGCGCGCACTCAGGACGCCATAGGACTCCGTTCCCTCCTACGAACGCGATCGCCTCACAACTGCGGACGCCGTCAATTACTCACGAGTAATTCATTCAAGCAATGAAACTGACGATCAAAATTAATTTGACCCGGAGCGTTTTGTCCATCAGAATTTTCCTTGGGACCTAACCTCTCTTACGGCTATTCCTTTCGTGCCCTTTGTCATCCCTTTGGCTACCGTCTCGGCGGCGACGGAGGAGGGAGTCGAGGAACAATCGGTACATCACTCCGACTCTCGTCTGTCGACTGAGTCTCTACTAAACTTCACACTTCAAAATAGGTCAAAATGGTTGCTACACAGGTCTCACCAATAGTACAGAACTCTACAACCCGCTCCTCTCGTCTATCGGAAGTGTCAGTCACAAATGTCCGATTCGTACGTCTTCTCTTTGTCGTGGATGGACAGGACGTCGGCACAAATTCGAGCACTGTCACGAGGTAGACCATGAGATGTTTTACAGTAATGCGAACTCGTACCTGACGAAAATAAAAATAACCTTATATCAACAAAATGTCAAGTCAAGTCAACGAGTTAACACAGCCTGAGAAACACTGGGGTACCTGTCGTCGTGCGGTCCGGAGGGACAGGTAGTGGTTGAGGTTCTCGAGAAAGTTTGAGTACAGGTAACTCAGCCACTACGGTAGGTCGGTAGAGTTGGACAGAAGGGGAAGAGGAGGACGGGAGTCAGAAAGGGTCGTAGTCCCAGAAAAGGTCACTCAGTCAAGAAACGTAGTCCACCGGTTTCATAACCTCAAAGTCGAAGTCGTAATCAGGAAAGTCACTTATAAGTCTTGACTAAAGGAAATCGTACCTGACCAACCTACAGAAACGTCAGGTTCCCTGAGAGTTCACAGAAGAGGTCGTGGTGTCGAGTTTTCAAGAAGTCGTGAGTCGAAAGAAATACCAGGTTGAGAGTGTAGGTATGTACTGATGACCTTTTTGGTATCGAAACTGATCTACCTGGAAACAGTCGTTTCATTACAGAAACGAAAAATTATACGACAGATCTAAACAGTATCGAAAAGAAGATTTCTTGTTCACAGAATTAAAGTACCGACGNTTTTCAAGAAGTCGTGAGTCGAAAGAAATACCAGGTTGAGAGTGTAGGTATGTACTGATGACCTTTTTGGTATCGAAACTGATCTACCTGGAAACAGTCGTTTCATTACAGAAACGAAAAATTATACGACAGATCCAAACAGTATCGAAAAGAAGATTTCTTGTTCACAGAATTAAAGTACCGACGTCAGTGGTAGACGTCACTAAAACCTCGGGTTCTTTTCTTTCAGACAGTGACAAAGGTAACAAAGGGGTATACAAACGGAACTTCACTACCCTGGTCTACGGTACTAGGAGCAAAAGACTTACAACTCGAAATTCGGTCCAAAAAGTGAGAGGAGAAAGTGAAAGTTGTTCTCCGAGAAATCAAGGAGAAACGAAAGACGGTATTCCCACCACAGTAGACGCATAGACTCCAATAACTGGAAAGAGGGTCGTTAGAACTAAGGTCGAACACGAAGTAGGTCGGGCCGTACAGAGTACTACATGAGACGTATCTTCAATTTATTCGTCCCACTGTTATACGTCGGAAGTGCATGAGGAAAGGACTAAACCTTGGTCAGAGAACAAGGTACAGGTAAAGATTGACAACGAAGAACTGGACGAATGTATAAAGAGTCCTCCGTCCACTCCACCAGACCATAAGGGTAGAGAACTTCTTAAAAGGTGTCAAACAACACTAGACGTGTCAGTTTCCGAAACCGCATCAGTCATTTCGTCTTCATCTACAAAAAGACCTTGAGAGAACGAAAAAGATACTAGGTCACCTACGACCGTTAAATTAAAGACCAAGGAGCTGGAAAAGATTTAGGTTGAAATTAGTCAAGTACATGATAACTTCGGACCGAACCTCTTAAAACTCGTACTGAAGTGATCGTAGACTCTACTCATGTTAACACTCCATCAAACTCGTAAGAAACCGTAACGGAAAGAAACCCTAACCTTACTTTTGACTGGAAAAGGTCAGGACACCGGTGACGACTCAAAAGGTTGAAACGATCGTGTAACTCACGTCGTGAAAGTGTCGTCGTAGAAAGTCCTAAACCTTATCGAGTTGACCTTAAGGTAACGGAAGTGATCGAAACAAACATCACTACAACCGAAACGTAAGGTCCCACGGACCGAGATCCACTCACCAGTGTGGTACTACCAATAGACCCAGACTTCTAGACAAAACATGTCAAGACACATAAGAATGATGGAGAGGAATGATAGAAGACGAAGGCAATCCAGGTATGGTAAAGACAGGAAAAACACGAGTAGAAACGTACTTTACAAGGGAACGATAAAGACTAAAAGGACTTCTCTAGAGATCAGTAAGGGTAACATAACAAAAGGAGATAACGTAATTAGTGACTCCTTCCGAAAGAAGAGAGAGGAACGACAAGAGACCTTGAGACGTAAGTCTACTTACATGGAAAGGAGAAGGGGAAACGAAAACGAAGGGAAGAAAAGAGTCGATAAAATTCCGGAGGAGTCTGTTGGTAAAACGGAAGAACGTAAAGAAAAAGAACCCCCACCAAAACTAGTGGTGGAGGACGTGTTACAGTGTTCGGAGACAGGTATCAAGAAGTCCGTGAGATAGTGTAGATTAGGCAACTTTAGATAAACAGTGAAGCTGACATATTAGGATTCCCTAAACTAAATCCAGTATGGACTCACCCGATCACCAAAAGGGATGAAAGAAGTTAAAGTCAGACTTAAACCGTTATTCCTTAAGTACTAGACTCGGTATCAGGGGAGGACCAGAACAAAAACGACTGATATCTCGAAGAGGTAGAAACTGACGTCTCATATTAGTCAGACGAAAACCATAGCTGATAGACCACTATAGGTACATATCTCAGAAGAGAGCACAACAACCTTCTCCCACAAACGATACTAGTCACGCAAGAGAACCGCTTTGAGACAATCGGAAACGGGACGAAGCAAAACATGAAGTTCCGGTTTGAACGGACAATGAGGTCCATAGAGAACTGAAAGATGAAAACGTAAGGTCAGGGGATACTACTCTTGTTCCAGACAAAAAAACCACAATCAAGATCTTCCGGAACATCCAGAAGTATCTGGGCGGGTAGAGATCGAAGAAACAAAGTCACCAACGCTGCATCTCCACCTAGCGGCGCTACACCTTACCAGACGGAGTCTTTACGCGGCTCTAGTGCGACGGTGAGAACGCCAACGTGGGTCCGTGACGTAAAGCCGAGAGACCAACCGGTACGACCGACGAGGTAAAGAAGATTCCCTAAGGACGGGTGTCATCCTCTATGTCACCCGTAGACTCAATTTGAGTGGGAAACGTCAGGAAAAATCAAGTGACTAAAGGATTTTACAACTGTAGAGGACAACTGGTGAAGGTTAAATGGAACTAAGTACCTGGATTGTAAGGTCCAAGGATACGTCATATTGAGAAATGTCGTAGCCTGAAATGAAGGTAGTGGTCAGTGTAGGTGATGTCCCACAACAAAAACGAAACCGAGGCAGAGAAGTAAGAAAAACCTCAATAAAAGGGTGACTAGAGGTTATCGTATAACCCGTCGACGGCTGGACCCCTCAATCAAGTAGGAAGTCGCAGGATAGAAAAACGGAAAAGTATGACAAGTACCCCAAGGTTACCGTCCTTAAGACTTCACCAAACGGTAAGGGAAGAGGTCACCTGGTGTAAACAGTCTTGAGAGGTGGTACTAGGTAGGAAGAACCCCCCGGGATGTGCCGTACCGAATATCAAAGTAAATCTGTCCTGACACTAGACGCACCAGTCAAATCAATCAAAAGACACTAACGCCAAAAGTGAGACAAACGGGAGACTACCTACTCCTATCCTCCAGACACCTTCGAGGGACCGCCCACCCGGACCGACACCCCTTTAGACCCAGAACAAGACTCCAGGACGAGACGTCACGACACTATCGCAGACCGAGTGTCGACTCGCTCAGCGGAGACACCGTACGTGTATCGGGGAGGGATCTCAGACGGACGCGGGGGGAAGGGTCGGGAAATCCGGCAGGGTCCCGAGCCCGCTCGACTCGGGGCACTCGACACGTCGTCGGAGGGCCAACCCACACGTGTGCCAGCCCACACACAGAACCAGGACCAGAGGGCTAACGAGGGAAGGGGTGGAGTACTGATACACAGACAAGGCATGTGGACGCAGAAACAACCACAAATCAGCGGTTCAGGAAAGACTGAGAAACGCTCGGGAACCCGACACATCGGACGGTCCGAGGAGACAGTCACCCTAAAAGGTCCGTTCTTATGGACTCACCCAACGGTAAAGGAAGAGGTCCCCTAGAAGGGCTGGTCCCCTAGTTTGAGCCCAAAGGACAAACCGGCCGTCTAAGAAGTGGTCGACTCGGTAACACAGAGATAGGGACTGGACGTTCGTCCTTCCTACTCGAAGAAAACTCCTTTGAATGCAAAGAGATGCCAAGTCAACGTCTTCGTTGAAATCGATCAAACATGTCTGTCTGTAAATGATACCTCTTAGTCTTTACATGTTCCAAAACCTTCCCCAACCCCTTTGTTCCACACATTCGACCCGAAGGTTCTTACTAAAGGCGTCTTCATATGACGTGGGTCGGCACCCGGGCCAGTCCGGTCGGGCGTCGGAGACGGCGGGCACAGACTCTACCTGTCTGCCCTGTCTCCACGACACCAGGGACCCCCGTCCGCTTTCGCGACTTATTAGGGGTCCTCCGTTTTACCGACGTTCTCCTTGTGTAGGGAAGCAATCGTTTGTCAAACCCACACAAGTATCTTCTGTGACGTCTTCCAAATGCCTTTCACTCGACGACTCACTCACCACGACACACCTCCGAGCGGGACCCCACCCTCCTCGCGCCACAGACACCTGTCCGACGTCGCTTCCGAAAGACCATCTAAAGTCTGACTGACGAGAAGACACACACTCGACCACTCACTGGATGTCGTACACGTAAGACTTTGTCAAAGAAACCATTTATCCCAAAACACCCCTTCGATCTATATGGTCACTACCTCGTCGGTTACATTATTTTTTTTTAGAACCTACGTCACCCTAACATCGTCCTTGTCGTGCACACTCAATAAGCGGTACGCTACGTGTCTCTCCAAGACTTTCGTCGCTGCACTTCGGTCTTCGTGTCTTCCGCAGTCGGCCTCTGGCAATGTTTCGTCGTTGAACTGTCACAAAGACCACGCTCCCCTCGCTGACACTTTTACGGACCGTTCCGCGTCCGAGCGGCCGGCCGAGCACCGTCTCGCCTCTCGCCACGGACAAGGCTCGACTTAGCACAAAGAAAGTACATCCCTGCTTACCAGGTTCAAACGGCTGGAAAGGATATTCACCGACAGTCATCTTTTGATTTATCTTTTAAGCATAAAAACTCTTTTATTTATGAATTAGACGGGGGAGTTCCATTTCCACTGTAACATTGTTATTCATCTTTTAACGAAAAACTTCCTTTGAGACCACCTTCTCTCGTAAAACCTTTACCAACAAGTCTCGACGGAAACATTAGACCAAAACGAAACGAATCACACCTACGGTAAAGTCACGTGTGAACGTAGATCTCTACTTTAGAGTCGAACGCACTTTCGAAGGACAACGCTACGAATGAAAACTTGAATAAAAAAATTTTTATTTTCTCACAATATAAAAGACTAAGACATATTGACGTTTCGTGAAACTACTCCTTCTACTTTAAACCGATCGACTTAAAGTCGTTTTTAGGAACACATTGAATAACTATCCTAACTTTTAGCTAATGTACTACATCATTTACATCGGTCGCCACATAAAGAAGAAAGATCTCGAGACACAGACATTTCATCCTCCTGGTAGAAGTCACTTCTGACCGTCATTTCGGCCAAAAGATTCATTACTTCGAGTGCCGGGGGTCGTCAGACCGAAATGTACCGCGGGGTGAGCTCAGAAAGACGGACCTTTTAGGTCACTTGTCTCCTCGACCCGTCCGACGTCAGGTACCCCAACGTGTCTCAGTCTCGGTTGAATCACTGATTTTGCTACTACTATGGAATAAGAGAGCCCTTAGGATTTTTTTTCCTCTGGTTCTAAATCTTTTTCCTACCTCACGTAGGGGAGTGAGATCAAAGGAATTTATAAAAAGAGCACTCAAAGACACTATATTTTACAAAGCCCATAATCACTTTTTCTGTCCAAACGTTTTTGTCTCAAGACACAGACACAGGGACAGGCAAGCACACAAAACACTCAAAGGACACACGCTCCGGCGGCAGTCCCAGCATCGGGAGGAGACGAGGCGGGCGGACGTGGGACGGGAGGCCCTGCCCGCCCGCCGCGCCGCCGGGGGCGGAAGGCCCCGCCTGAGGGGCGCCTCCGACCCGCGGCGGGCCGGGAACGAGGCGGCGAGGCCGACGGAGGACGGGCGGTGGACCACGAAAGAGTGCGGGGTGTCAAACCAGGACCGAAGGGCGAAGACGAGAGGTCCCTTCGAGAAGCAGGTGACGGAGGGAAGAGGGCGGGGGTTGGACAAGGAAGGTCAAGACGGGGGACTCTTAGGCAGACAGGAAGTCCCGGACTTGCCTACGAAGGAAGAGGCGGGGGAGGGGACCGGACGAGAGTCGGCACCGGGACTCGCGGCACGGCGCGCTGTGTATCCGTACTAGACGTGTAAATAACAGAAAGCGATCTAACCTCCGAATAACTTGCGTCTTTTTGAAATTCCCGCAGCATTGGAACAGAATCGGGTTATTTATAAACGACTTACCTAGTTTACTTTACACCTTAATGCTTAAAAAATTTCAATGAACTTTTAAAGTCATAGTGAAAAAAAGGCGCTACACTTAAATCTCTCAGATCGGTCAAAGCAAGTCTACAAGCTAGGACGACTTGATTTCCTGTGTCCTCTCGTAAGATCCGGTCGCAAAGGACGTCAGTCCTCACACACAATGACGGTCCGTGATATACTGATGTCCTATTCCCCGTTTTTGCTCTCACGACACTCGCCCTCCCCCGACAGTGACCTTTCTTACTCTAGAATCCTCTATTACGGGACTTGTGCAAAGAAACACACGTTCAGGTAAGGTCCCATCAATGGGAACTAAGACCTTATGTCCTTCTGGAAGTCTGGTAGGAGAAGGGAAGGGACGCCACACCTCTGAGTACGACACTTAATTCAGAAACCGAACAAGACCTTCAATTTATGTTAAACGAAGTTATGACAGGATCAATAAATACTTTGCGAGTCCCTGAATGAGTAGGTCTGGGACCATTTCTCGGTCGACCAGTCTTTAGGTGCACACCCGAACTCTTTGCCGTCACCTTTAAGACAACGATTCTCACTACCTTGTATTGAAAGATTTTTGATCTAAAATAAATCGTTATTTTGTTTCTCCAGGTTTCCATCAAATAAGTCAATATAAAATTTTATCAACACGTCCATTCACCGATCTTTGGACATACGTCCTGTTCTCGTCGTCACTCGGGGCCCGGGCCTCCCACCGTCGTAACGGTGGGGCCAGCGAGTTGAGTGCACGTCTCCCTCTCACCCTCCGTGGGTCCGCACAGGGTGAGAAACGGTAGGGTACTTGCCATATCAGGTACCTTAAGAGGTCTGGTCTTATGACCTCACCCATCGACAAGGGAAGAGGTCCCCTAGAAGGTTTGGGGTCAGAAGACGTAACGTCCGTCTAAGAAATGGTCGATTTCGGTGATAGTACACTTTACGGTCCGACCCACTGAGTTTCAAGTCGAGTTAAGTCATCGAGTCAGCACAGGCTGAGAAAAGCTGGGGTACCTGACGTCGTGGGATGGGAAGGGACAGGTAGTGGTTGAGGGTCTCAAATGGGTTTGAGTACAGGTAATTCAGCCACTACGGTAGGTTGGTAGAGTGGGACAGTAGGGGAAGAGGAGGACGGGAGTTAGAAAGGGTCGTAGTGCCAGAAAAGTGTACTCCGTCGAGAAACTTAGTCCACCGGTTTCATAACCTCAAAGTCGAAGTTGTAGTCAGGAAGGTTACTTGTGGGTCCTGACTAGAGGAAATCCTACCTGACCAACCTAGAGGAACGTCAGGTCTCCTGAGAGTCCTCAGAAGAGGTTGTGGTGTCAAGTTTTCGTAGTTAAGAAGCCGCGAGTCGAAAGAAATACCAGGTTGAGATTATGTACTGATTACCCTTTTGATATTGGAACTGATCTGTCTAGAAACAAACGTTTCATTGCAGAGACGAAAATTTGTACGACAGATCCAACCAGTATCCAAAAAAAGGTTCCTCATTCACAGAAAATTAAAGTACCGACATCAGTGGTAGGTGTCACTAAAAACCTCGGGGGTTTTTATTTCAGTCGGTGACAAAGGTGACAAAGGAGTAGATAGACGGTACTTCACTACCGTGACCTACGGCACTAGAAACAAAAGACTTACAACTCGAAATTCGGTTGAAAAAGTGAGAGGAGAAAGTGAAAGTAGTTCTCCGAGAAATAAGGAAGAAGTGAAAGGCGGTAACGTCTTCCTTTACCGTTGGGTGAGGTCATGAGAACGGACCTCTTAGAGTACCTGTCTCCTCGGACCATCCGATGACAGGTGCCCCAGCGTTTCTCAGCCTGTGCTGACTCGCTGAAGTGAAGTGAAGTGAAGTGAAAGACGGTATTCCCACCACAGTAGACGTATAGACTCCAACAACTATAAAGAGGGCCGTTAGAACTAAGGTCGAACACAAAGAAGGTCAGGTCGCAAAGAGTACTACATGAGACGTATCTTCAATTTATTCGTCCCACTGTTATATGTCGGAACTCCATGAGGAAAAGGATAAACCTTGGTCAAACAACAAGGTACAGGTCAAGATTAACAATTAAGGACTGAACGTATGTCTAAAGAATTCTCCGTCCAGTCCACCAGACCATAAGGGTAGAGAAAGTCTTAAAAGGTGTCAAATAACACTAGGTGTGTCAGTTTCCGAAACCGTATCAGTCATTTCGTCTTTATCTACAAAAAGACCTTAAGAGAACAAGCTACTAGGTTGTCTACAACCGTTAAACTAGAGACCAAGGAGACGTAAAAGATTTTGGTCGAACTTGTAGACCTTCAAGTACCAAATGCATAACGAGTTCGGACCGAACCTCTTAAAACTCGTACTGAAATGTTCGCACACTCTACTCACGTTAACACGCCATCAAACTCGTAAGAAACCGTAACGAAAAGAAACCCTAACCTTACTTTTGCCTGGAAAAGGTCAGGACACCGGTGACGAACCAAAAGGTTTAAACGACCGTATAACTCACGTCGAAAAAGTGTCGTAGTAGTAGATCCTAAACTTTCTCGAGTTGACCTTAAGGTAGTGGAGATGATCGAAACAAACATCAGTACGAAGGATTCCGGGTGAACTGAAGAGTAAGGTCCTACAGACCAGATCCACTCACTGGTGTGATAGCACCAATAGATCCAGTACTTCTAGAAAAAACATGTCAAGAAAAAACATAAAAAAGGGAGAGAAGAATCATAGAGGACGAAGACAATCCAGGTATGGTAAAGACAGGAAATAACTCTACCGAAACGTACCTTACAAGGGAACCAGAGAGACTACAAGAACTTCTCTAGAGGTCAGAAAGGGTAAGATAATAAAAGGAGACACAGAAACGTATCTAGTGACTTCTTTCGAAAGAATAAAAAGGAACGAAAAGAAACCTTGAGACGTAAGATTACCCATATAGAAAGGAAAAGAAAGAGAAGAAAAGTGTCAATAAACATTCCGGAGGAGTCTTTTGGTAAAACGAAAAAACGTAAAGAAAAAGAACACCTACCAGAACGAGGGACAGAGGACATGTCACAGTGTTTGGAGACAGGCATCAAGTAGTCCGTAAGACAGACAGTCTAGATGAGAGAATTTAGATAAAGAGTGAAGGTGACAAATTAGTATTCCCTAAACTACATCCAGTATGGACTTACCAGATCACCAAAAGGGACGAAAGAAGTTAAATTCAGACTTAAACCACTGAGTGTTTCACCTTAGTTATAAAGGTCCTCTTTATAACTATTGGAGTCCATACGTCTACTGTGGTGAAATTACCCTCTTTCACTTCTCCGTGGTTTCTTCGAGAACTACTTCCACTTTCTCCTCTCACTTTTTCGACTGAATTTTGAGTCGTAAGTTTTTTGTTTCTAGTACCGTAGACCAGAGTAGTGAAGTACCGTTTGTCCACTCCCTTTTCCCCTTTGGTACTGTCCAAAGTAAGACCCCCGAGGTTTTAGTGATGACGCACCAAACCACCAAAGAATTGTAGGACCGTCTCTTAGTAAAAACCCGAAGGGACTATCGAGTCAACCATTTCTTAGGCGGACATCACGTCCTCTGGGACCAAACTAAGGACCCAACCCTTCTAGGTGACCTCTTCCCTTTCAAATGGGTGAAGTCATAATACCAGACCTCGTCAGGTACCCCACAGTCTCTCAGGAGTTCTGACTCACTGAAAGTGAGTGAGTGACTTTCAGTGACACCTGTCACTGACGTCGACACTTTACTTTTCTGTGAACGAGGAACTTCCTTTTCGATACTGTTTGGATCTACGCATAATTTTTCGTCTCTGTAATTGAAACGGTTGTTTCCAGATAGATCAGTTTTCGATACCAAAAAGGTCATCAGTACGTACCTACACTTTCAACCCGGTATTCCTTTCGACTCGTAGTGTCTTAACTACGAAAAGTTGACACTACGACTTCTTCTGAGAACTCTTAGGGAACCTGACGTTCCTTTAGTTTGGTCAGGTAGGACTTCCTTTAGTCCTCACTTACAAGTGACCTTCCTAACTACGACTTCGACTTTGAGGTCATGAAACCGGTGGACTACACTTCTTGGTTGAGTAACCTTTTCTGGGACTACGACCCTTTCTAACTTCCTCCTTCCTCTTCCCCTGCTGTCTCCTACTCTACCGACCTACCGTAGTGGCTGAGTTACCTGTACTCAAACTCGTTCGAGGCCTTCAACCACCACCTGTCCCTCCGACAAATATATAAAACCTTTAGTCAGGGATAAGCTGACGTAGTAGACGTTCATAAAAGAGGTCGAGACATCCCACGGAACAGTACAAAGTGCACCGGGGGAAACGACACGCTTTCGAAGACTCGAATGGATCCAAGGCGAATCGAGCAAGACGAGAGGAAGGGCGGTGAGGTCCTCAGTGACAGCGGCACGTGCAGTCTCGCGACACGGACGCACAGGGAGATCCTCGAGATACGCAGACTGTCAATCCAGAAATTAGGCAAAATATAAACGAGATCGCACACCACACCCCTTACAAGACTAAAGTAAGGAAAAGGACATCGAGAAACGAAAGGGCCCTCCTGAATCACCTTCTCTGACAGAAGAGACGCACCGAGAAAAGGGAGGAACCCGTACGCAGTCCGGTAGTGTCCACGGGCCCAACTAGACGCCTGAGAGACGGGAGGCGGACACGAGGCTCAAAGACGGGGACACGGTCGCGGTGTGACGACACTAGTGACGGCGACACGTCTCACCCCACTCGCCACACGGGCAGTCGAGACGACGACAAAAGAGTCCTAACGAAAAAGAGGACCCCAGAAGACACAAAGGTATTTTTATGTTAAAATACAAAAAACAAGGTCAAGACACTTCTCACGACGAACATTAACTAAACACGAGTCGGTGGGTAGCACAGACTGAGAAACGTTGGGGCACCCTACAACGGGTGGTCCGAGGAGACAGGTACCTCAAAACGTCCGTTCTTATGACCTCAACCAACGGTAAAGGATGAGATCCCCTAGAAGGTTGGGACCCTAGTTTGGGTGCAGAGAACACAGAGGACGTAACCATCCGCCCAAGAAATGGTGACACGGTAGACCATTAAACTATCCCTAACGAACTTAGACATCTGACGGAACCCTTAACTAAAGACGTCAGGTTCTTGTGGCATATAGAAATGGAGACAAATACAGTAGAAGTATCAAAAGTCTCATGTCCAGGAAACGGAGGAATCCTTCTAAATAAAGATCCGTAAAATAAGTAAATACGAATTTTCATTTCAGAAGTCTTTCACCTATATTTCCCTTGGATGGAGTTGTATTATTTCCGGTGTATGCTGTCTAAGTGTCGAGTGTAGTATGAGTCACCATTTTTCGACTCCCGTAAAGGAGATTCTATTCTTGTTCTACTCCTACAGGTGAGAGCGGTGAAAATAAGGTGTATCGAAACCTTTAGGGCCGACGTCGTCAGTCTCTTCTAAGAAGATCTTCTTAATTTTCCTTAGGCTTAACCTTTTCTTCATGTTGACAATGACAACCGTCCACTGAACTACGATATGTGTCTTTTAAGAGTTCTGAGTGGTCTTCTGATGACCTCGAGCAATTACTTAAGTCATTTCAGTGCCCTATATTTCAATTTTCTTTAGACAACACAAAGACATGGGATTACCGTTTTCAAGTCTTTCTTTAATTCCTTTGTCAACGTAAATAGCAAAGTAGTTTTCTCGTAGGATTGTATGGATCCTTAGTGGGAAGGATTGCTCCGTCTGGGCATGAGACTTCAGACATTCTGCGACTACTTCCGCCAGCCTCCGCTGTGGCCAAAGACCCATCAGTGCCCGAGCACACGAACCGAGACCTCAAATCCCGGCCGCGTGACACCACTGAGGAATCTCACCTCGGCGTGGCCCCGAGTCGACCACCTCCCGGGCGGACGTCACGCCCTCTGGACCCAGATAGGGACCCGGCCCCAATCGGAACCTCGGGCGGGACACTCCGGGTGCCCGACCCACCTCGAGGAGAGGAGGACTCGGTGGCCGGACGGACGAGGGCACGAGACGACGCCGACTCCAACGTACTTTGTTCCAGCGAGGAGAGTCGAGTCACATTCCGGACGGCGCGTCCGTGGACCAGCCCGGACCTCCAGGAGGAGCGGCGTCCACCGGAGGGACTCGGGGAAGAGTCCCCGGGTGGAGCGGAGCAAGGTGGACGGCACTGGGGTCGAGGAGGAGCGGAAACTACTTACGACCGACGAACACCAAATCTAGGGGCACAGAGACTTCACCTGGTCTAGCATGAAAAACGAACCGAAGTGACACCGGGTCGACACGACACTTCCCGAAGGCTAAGGAGGCACCCAAACAATAGGACTCCGTACCTCCTCTCCCGCCCCGGCCCCCACGTTCCGTCCCCCCGGCACCCCTGTGCAGGGGACTACTCCCGGTGGAACGTCCGTTCGAGTCTCCACTTGTAGACAGTCCTAGTACGTGACCTCAAGTCAATGCACATTCTTTAGGTACACACGCCATCCTCAAACCCGAATCACCAAAGCTCCGTCTTTTGGATCAAAATACATTTCTAAGAACCGTCTCGTCTCAAAACTCCCTACACACAGTTCATGTTAGGATCCCGCATTGACCCATAAATGACAAAGATTTCAACAACAGTCCTGTAGTTTCGTCCAGTACTTCTGACTCACAGTGAATTCTCAATTCGACTTTCGTTGTGAGGGTCGGAAAAAAGATTATCGAAAAGGGGACTCACTCCAGGTCTCACCAGGGAGGACCTTCGGCCTAACGGACCCCGACACCGGCAGTCGTGACCGACCCGACCCCCGGACGCGCAAAAAGGTCGGAACAGTCCTCAAACGACACCCTGGGTCTCTCCGAGAACACGAGGAGACTAAACGTTTTACTCGTCCGATCCCTAACCCGGAGTACCGACGGACACCTACTCTCGACAGACAGTACTCCGACCTTTCCTCCCTTCGGAAGACAGACCGGGTCGGAGGAGGGATTTCACACGACCTCGTTCCCCGGACGACGCCCCTGACCCCACACGACCCGCCCCGGACGTCCGGACCCGGTCTCCCAAAACGAGAAAACCAATTCTCGTGGACCTCGGGGACCGCCGAAACTTTTTGCCTCTGGAGAGACCGGTGTTACTCCTAGTACCAAACGACCCACTACCGCCTATGCTTCCGCGGAGTCACTACGTCCACTCGTGACTGGCACCCCCACCTCCCACCCGTCTCACGTGCACCCCCGAGTGTCGCTCGGGAGTCTTCAGACTGAAGTGTCCACTAAAGGGACGCGACCCTTTACGGCGCCCTTCCGACCTCAGCCCCGCCAGACGCAAGGGGCGCACGTAGATACACGAATGATGACTGGGCAGGACGAGGACGGACGTCGACGGACACCTCTACCGTGCAACGGTAAGCATGCAGCGGTCGCAGGGAGGCAGGGCGGCCACAGACGACCCACGGACGAACACACCAGACAAGACCTGTCTCCCAGACCACACGGGGAGACTGTCGCAGTCAAAAGTAGAACAATTCTACCCTCGAACCCCCCCAAAACTCGTCTCCTCTCTCTCCGCCGCTGAATCGAAGACCTCCCGAAGGGACCACCGAGTAAATTATTTCTTGGGCGGACGTCACACCCTCACGGGCCAAGACAAGGACCCAGCCCTTCTGGACGACCTCTTCCCCATCCGATGGGTGAGGTCACAAGAACCCGTCGGGACACCGAGTCGACCATTTCTTAGGCGGACGTCACGTCCTCTGGACCCAAACTAGGGACCCAACCCTTCTAGGGGACCTCTTTCCTTCCGACGGGTGAGGTCATAAGACCGGACCTCTTAAGGTACCCCACATATCAGGTACCCCAGCTTCTCTCAGAGTATACCGACTCGCTGAAAATGAAGTCAAGATTTCCTTACTAAGGTCTACGCAGGACCTACATTCCCCGTCTCCGGCTTCGTCCTTCCAGTCAACCACCGGACCACAGTCCGGGCCCACCCGTCAACGGCCCGCACAGTACATGGAGGAATTCAAACGAATACCTGAGCTCCACCCGCTCCCCACACCTCTCGCCCGACACCCGTAGAATGGTCCGAGGTGTAGAAGGAGTGCAACCCGCCCTGACAGGGAGACGGGTCGACGGTAAAAGAAGTGTCACCTGCGACGGTCTCCGAGACCGACTGGCAACGGTGTCTCCGGGTCCGGGCACTTAAACCCAAACCTGTGCAACTCGAGATTCGCGGAACTCTGTAGGTTCCCCTCCACGTCCAATCTACCAACATCGTGTCTGTGGACTCAGGGGCTTCGTCGAAGACCCTCAACACACACCCCCACAATCCCTCCCCGACACATCGGACTCGACTCCGACTCTGGTCCGGAGTCCCAAGGGACTGCAAACCTTCGACGTCGGACGAAGGACCACAACTGCGAATGTAGAGTTGACCGGCTACGTAAGCTTGTCTCCGCAAGATTTACGACGCACGTACCGCAACAAATAATATACTCATCTAAGTAAGACATGAGTAAATCTTTGTTTGTAATTGTAGCTTCGTCGTCATAAAGTAGTAAATTAAGACCGACAACTTGTCAATGAACCCATCCTTGTTCCGCAAAACGGGATAACCTTCGTAACTTTTCGACTTGATTTAAAAATTTTTATGTACCCTTTACTTTCCTGAGCTCCCAAGTGCCGGGTGTACACCCTTTCCTCCGAAGCACCAGGTGTGTGAGGGAGACACCGCACCGGAGAACGAGCCTGGGGCCCAATGTATCACGACCACTGAGTGCTCCCCTCTCCCCTTGTTCCTCTCACGCGCCGGCACTCCCAGTCTCGACGTCACGGTCGACCCAGGACTCACTCGGTTCAGCCCCAGCTACGGGTCGTTTCCTTATCTTAGACGAGTCACCCAGGGTCCCGGTCTAAACGGTCCCCACAGTCCTCGAACCTGACGTCCAACCGTACCACACTTCTCCCGTTCAAATGAGTAGCTCGTCCGTAAACGACTCCGAAAAAGTGCACAATACATGTTAGGGATCTATGACCCTAACATTGCAGTCTCCTTGTACGTATTTAGAACCCACAACGACCCCTGCCAGTCCAAACTTCCTTCACAGTACACCTCACCAAAGATGAGAGTCCTTCGAAAAAGGGAGCCACGGGGGGGTCGACGAGTGGAACGTCCTAGAATCAAGGGAGTCGTCCCTGACTTGGTTCCGAGAGTCGTCGGCTTCACCTCGAGGGCCATCCGAGTCTCAAGACCACTCGACCCTGTCGTCACACGTCCTCGTCACAGGTCCGGACATAGCCTTCCGTCTAGCCTCCAATCGAGTATACCAAAGAACCGTAATTAGCCGTCCCATAGCTCATTAATGACTCATCGACACGGTGTGTGGGGTAATAATTACATATGATTGGAATCGACCGTTAGTCCCTGGAGAGACCACCAGGTCCCCAATGCTGAGGACGGAGGTGGCGCCCCCCGCTCCCAAGTCAGGGACCAACCCCTTAATTCTAGGATGTACGGTCGTCGTGACGGTTTTTGCTGTGGGTCGTTGCCGCTCTCTTCCGCTCGGCCGAGAACGCGTCGCAGACACGTCGCGACGAGACACGACCGTAACGAGTCGGCACACCGACGGACAGGAGCCAAGTCAGGTGACACCCCGCGACAGTGGGGGTCAGGTACAGCCCCTGAGGCCGAGCCTGGCCGAGGCCCACACACGTCCCGGTCGGCACGTCGAGACTCTCTCCCGACTGGGCCTGCCGTGGGCCCGAGACCCCCGGCGGAGACACGGACGACCCCTGCCCTTACCGACGGGGGAGGTCGTAGACCGGACCTCTTAAGGCACCTGACATGTCGGGTACCCCAGCGTTTCTCAGCCTGTACGACTGTGCGACTCGCCGAAACGGAAAGACACGGACGTGTCGTGACCCCTCCATTCCACACCCGAGGATCTTGCCCTACCGCGACAAGAGCCTGGAGAAACACCAAACCTCCCATCTACGGTGTGTGTGTCGTCACGAAAAGACTACACTAGTGAACTCAAACAATCTACAGAAACGTAACCCAAACTAGAGTTTCAATGTAATGGATTCCAAAAGTCAACGGTACTTCTGATTTTATGGAGTTTTGAAACTCTCATAATACCTCAGATATATCATTAATAATATCTACAAGTAATAATAAAACTAACATTGATCAACCCGAAGGGACCATCGAGTCCGCCATTTCGCAGACAGATGTTATGCCCTCTGGGCCCAAACTAGGGACCTTCTAGGGGGCCTCTTCCTCTACCGTCGGGTGAGGTCACAAGTACGGACCTTTCAGGGTACCTGGTTCCTCGGACCACTCGGCGTCAGGTACCCCAGCGTTTCTCAGTCTGTGCTGACAACCACGGTAAGACACGAATCGAAGTTTTTCCGTACCTAAACTTACCTCTTTCGGAACTTCGACGATCCAAAAGGACCTTCAGAGAACCCCCCTGACGGGTAGGCGGACGTGAGTAAAGTACATTTGAAATACGCACACAAAAGACGGGACACTTGTCACTAGTAGAGCACTCTAATTACATCAGCTCAGTCCGTCACGCCACGTGCCGATCTCCGTCTCAAACAAAGTTGGAATACACAAAGAATTTCCGGACTACTCCAGTATATTTACCAAATCAATAAAGAGTATCGTCCACAAGAAAAAACTGTCTTAACACACAACAAAAGAGTAAAAACCGACGTGACCCAGGAGTCACGACACGCACCCGAAAGACACCGACACCGCGCCCCCGGTGAGTGACCGACACCGTGCGCCCGCAGAGCAGAGCCACCGAGGAGGACGACACGGCCCGTAGGAGGACGACACGGCCCGTCCGAAACCACCCACACCGCTCCCGAGTCGTCGACACCGTGGACCCGGACCCCGCGCTCCCGAGTCCTCGACACCGGGCTCTGACCCAACGAGACACCGCGCACCCAGGAGAGTCTAGGCCCCACCTGGGGCGCAGAGGACGTGGCCGTCCGCCTGAGGTGACGACTCGGGGGGCCCGTCGGGAGCCAGACCTCGAACATTTCCTCCATTAAGAGACGATTACAAATGTCACAGAAGTACCAGTAACCAAATCCAAACTACAAAGACGGACTTAGTTAAAATTAGTAAGTAAATTAATTTTTATCCTTCACAAATAAGGAAAGTCACAAGACACTTTATATGACTGGACCGCGTGCCCGTGCACAAGGACCCGAACCATACGTCAGTTACACACACGAGGAACCTAAAAAATTATAGCAGAATTTGATAAAAGTCATCAGAGGAGGAAAGTATAAACGGGAAAATTTTTAGTAATAAGTAAATAAAAAAGAGTAAAATAGGACTCAAACAAAAAGAAAATTAACAAACCGACGGAACACGGGTGGACCAGAACCAAGGGCTGGTCCCCGACCTGGGCACGGGCACCTGCGTCTTCACGCCCCGAGATTGATCACCTGGGGTCCCCTAATAAACAAATCAAACATTTAAAATAACTTTATTACACCTAAATGTCACGACACAATCAAAGTCCACATTTTTAATATAGAGTTTAACACCATTTTATATATTGTATGTAAACGATAAAATTGGTAAAAATCGTAACTTAAGTCACTCTAGATGGTTCAAAGTTCGTGTGGTCCCTTCGGGGAAGTCGTGAGGAATGACAGGCTGTCGGGAGAAAAGACGGTAGTGTGAAAGGTAATGTGAAAGGTAATGTGAAAGTGTCAAATTTCACTCACCCAGGACAAAAGAAACCCCGGAAAGACTTAACTAAATATTAAATATTAAAACTCCGTCAAAAAAAGGGAAGTTTTATTATAAGTAACAATTTTCGACACTTGAATTAAAAATTCATGTCGAAACCGGTCTGTGGTAGAGTCAAAACAACAACAAGATTTAGACAAGTGGTTTGTGGAAAATCACGCATAGTAAACGGTCAAAGATATCAACATTGACTCTTAAATTACTACCAGAGACATACGATCATAATTAATAACTACCCTGACGTTAAAGCTTAAATAATGAAGAAACAATGTTATAAATATACTCTCTCGAAACTGATAACTTCACTTAATCTAAAACTCCACATACCAAAGTTGAAATTATTTAAAATATAAAGAAAAAAAAAAAATTCACTTATACAGGACATCTTGGCCACGGAAAACTTTACATTCAACCAAAAAAAAAAAAAAACCATCGTAAAACTAACCAAACACAAAGACCTCGAATTGTTTTCTCCCTACGCCACCTTAAATTTAGAACTGTATTTAGGTCGTTAATTCGGAATAAATTTAAACGGCAAATACAAAAACAAATGAACTAAACAATGTCTGACGATCCATGGGACATACTGGGGACCATTTAAGACAATTTAAAATAAACCTCTGTGATTACGAAAAACGTAATACATAACATTAAAAGACTAAAATTATGACGATGGGTACGTAAATAAAATAAACACAGATAGACGAAATAAAAACGGGTGAATTTTATCAACAGTAAGACACTATTATTTGTCGGCGATAACCGGAGTTCCTGGTGAGACAACCTCCGAGACCAGTGGAACGGACATCAGACGGCAACCGAGACGCCGTCGGGAGACTCCCCTATAGAAAATATTTAGGTCCCCATCGGAAGTCGGAGACGACATGAAGTGAAATAAAACTCGCATATAAAAGACGCGTCAATATCCCAAGTCACAACAAAAATTATTATCCGACAGAGAAGGAGTCTTCCTTTTTTTACTCGAGACACTCCCGACTCCCTGAAGAGGTTCGACACAGCGACCATCCCCTACCCGAACCTCAAGTCCAGATCCGCGAGACCGAAGTCCCGGGGTCCGAGAAGCTTACCTCTGGACAGACGCGCCGAAGGAGCAGGGCCGGGGTGACGACGGGACAACACACACACACCAGACGGAAACCTCGCTTGCCACGACCAACTTCCGGACGACGACCAGACGGGGGCGACTGAGTAAGGTCACATAGGAGTACACAAAAAGTCGTATAAAATAAATCTTGGTACAAATACGTATTTCTGTTTTAGTATCGGTTGATCTAAAACAAACCCCTCCCTTATATCAGGACCGCATTACAAAGTAAAAAAGAAGTAAGAAAAAGTACTGTATTTAAGTCTACCAACCTTTTTTAAATAGTCACAATTACAATGATAAGAACCTTCTGGACAGTTGTAAAATCTTCCTTCGAATCTAGGTGGTGGCATAGATCAGTGACCAAAAACAAAGTAAAAAATTTCGATCTAATAAAACTCCTTCTAGAAATAAACGAAAACCGTCTCCACTTTTAGTACATAATACGTAACGCACCCATGTACGAATCAGCACAGGCTGAGAAACACTGGAGTACCCTACAACGGACGGTCCGAGGAGGCAGGTACATTAAAAGGTTCGTTCTTATAACCTCACTCTACGGTAAAGGAAGAGGTAGTACAAACAACCAAAAAAAATTGGACAACGTAATCCTCAGGTCGACCAGTCCGTTCGAAGACTGTAAGACGTTTACACAGCGGCCCCGTTCGTAAGTCGAGGACTCGCGAGTCTGACGATTGGACAGTCTCTCGGACGCGACACCTCCGCCCTTCCTCCGTGAAAGACCTAACCAGGGATCCACACCCGCTCCACGAGGAGAGTAAGCTCGGGAAGAAAGGGCCTGCAATCCTCTGTACCGTCACAGACGACCAGTGGACACACCACACACATTTCGGTCCCGAACACCCCGTCGAGAGATTGGGGTCTCGGAGGACAGACCACGCCACTCGAGAGTCCTCCGACAGCGTCGCGCGAGATCTCGGTCACGACGGCTCCCTCGTGCACACACTGTCTACTCGCCGGGGTGGCTGGTACCCGGGGAGTGGAGTGAAGGTGGGATTTTGCTCGAGGAACCAGGTAAAACATAGGGTCGTCACCTATTCTGTGAGTCCCAGGGGTCCACCACTGAAACCCCTCGTCCGTGTGCCCTAATTCAACCCAGGTTACTCCTCTGTTTTGGTACATGATCAGTAAATTTGGTCTCTCCGAATCACATAATTCCTTAATAATTCGACACTATCCTCTTTTTGACATTTGACCCTCCTCTCGAGATATGAGATCCCGAGTCCCGACAATGGGTCTTCTGTGCGACCTTCCCCTGGTGAACAGTCCCGACTTCAAGTGCGGTGTAACCTCGTGTATCCGAACGTCGACCTCCCGGACCCGCTCGACCGAGTGCCAAGGGTCCGTGCGTCCTCGTCAGAGCCCGGGTCCGCTCGACCCCGACGTCTCCGTCAGTCCCAGGGAAACACCCACACTCAGGACCCCACACACGACAGACACGCCCCTCCCGGTGCCCCTCACGGGGAGGCCCGACACTCACTCGGTCCCACCCACCTCTCCCCGGGTCTCTCTCAGTCCCGCGCGCCGACGTCGGGCGACGACGACGCCAGTAAGGAGCACGCACGTGAGGACGGGAACGCCCACAGGGACCGGCCGGTCGGGACGTCCTGGGCCACACCCCCGTCTCCGGCACCTCTCCCGCGTCCTTCACCATCGGTTCCGGCCCCAGGGTAGGCCGCGAGACCCCGAGGGTCGACGCAACGACGAAGGGTCCAGGCCTCGACCTCTTCGGGACGGGACGTCTGTCTAGGGCCTACGCTTTGGTCCAGCCGGAACCACGCGGAAACACAGGAACTCGCCTACACAGTCGGGCAGGAACGACGGTGTCGAGAGACCAACGCTCGAACGACGCTCCACCGCTTTCTCCGGTCCCCAGCGCGTGTCCCGTCCGGCGGAACAGGGGTGAAGACGTCACCCGCAGCGGCACCTCGCGAGCGTCCTGTGTCTTGGGGGACGTGAGGTACGGACGGTCGGAGTGTACGGAAGAGATCTGGAGAAACGATGGCTAATCGAGAGGGACAAGAAAGGTCTGAGGACTGGCAGGGACGGTCACTCAGGTACACCTAAACGTGGAAACTGGTTCCAACGCCGACTCGTACGAAGGGCTTCCAGCCGAGGGACCTCCTTAAGGGGGGCGCGTGACTCAGGACCCGTGCGACGTCGGTAGCGCCCGACTTGGCCGTGCAGCAACGCCGACCGACAGGTGTCTGAGGTCGAGAGAAGGAATCAATGACTAGCATTCCTTGAGCGGTGCTCCAACATCCACGTCAAAGACTTCCGCGCCGTCACGTCACACACACACCCCAGTCCTAGAAGAGTGTGCTCAACGGGGGACCCTTCGAGCCCACGGAGGACACAGTCCGCCAGTCGGGAAAGGACGGACGACGGAAGTGAAACTTTTGGTGACCCACACTACCACAAGTCGGGTCGCTCTGACCTCTCAGAGGCGGAACGAGGAGTCACCCGGAACGGACGGGATCCTCGCGCCGGCCCCCTCCACAACCACCCTCCCGACACTGGCTCTGCTTCGGAGACCAGAGTCTCCGACGTCCGTCAAGTGACCCTCCCTCCGCCTCTGTTCACGGGGGCCGCCCTTGCAGCGCACTCTTTGCGACACACTCGCCTTCTCGCACACGATTAGCACTCGGACCCTCTTTCGGCCTCGTCTTACTCAGTCCAAAATGTACCTCCTACTACGTCCTTAGGGTGACTTTCTGCTCCCGGTAAAAGGTCCACCCGGCACTCTCCTCCCGAGGGAGGGTCCTCCAGCCCAGCGTCTCTCGGCAATTAGTGTCACGACACTCATGCGCCGGACCTAGACTCAGGAGCAGACACTACAGTCGACTCCAATGAATCACCGAGACGTGTCAATGCCCTCCTTCACCCGACCCGCAGGTCGTGGAACGGCCCGTGGCACAGTCGACTCTCCGGCCTGTGCAGTAGAGGGGAGGACTGCGAGTGCTGGAACTTTGTCCGGTGAGGGACGGCAAAAGGGTCCCCGGCCTCGCGTCTCGACCAGAACCTCGGCGCAGACCGCGGGGCGCCCGGGGGTCATCTACGACGGACACATGTGCCTTCGCGGGTCCCGGAGAGAAGACCGTCACTCCATACAAAGACCGTTACGCAAAACAAACGTGAATGGCCCATGGTGGGACACTCTCGCCTTGCCTGCGAGGACTGCCGCACCAACGAACCGTCGCCGACCACGAGGTGGCCGGTACCGGTCAGTCCGGACCCCCCGCAGCACGAGCCAGCGCCCTGGCGTCGGGGAATGGTGCACGAAGGCCTTCTCGGTCGAAGAGCCCGACCACCCCCGTCCCCGCCGTCAAAGGAAAGTGAATCTCTCCGCGTTCGTGTCACTTGTCGGAGGCTTTCGACCGACGTAGCCGAGGGCTTTGTCATCGACTTTCATGCACACAGAACTCCCGTCCCCTTATGTCACGGACCCACCTTACGAGTATCACCAAAAAAGGGAACCGGCACGGCGTATCGAACACCTTAGCATCAAGGAACTGGTCCCTAACTTGGGACCGGGGACCATCACTGTAGCGTCAGTATTGGTGGTCTCGTGGTCTCTCAAGGGACCAAGTACCACTAGCATTGTCGAAGGCAGACTGTCAGAAACGAGTCTACTGTCACTCGGGGCGGCGCTCCCGGTCCGGAGACACGAGGCTCACTGAGCCCGAGCGAGAGCCCCCGGGGAGTGAACCCTGGTTCGCCCCGAGACCCGTGGAGCCAGGAGTGCGTCTGGACGCTCCATCCACGACTCCGGTTCCTCCGACTCCGTCTCCACTTCGGGTGCCACGCACGATCGTCTGTTTTGACCCGTCAGACCGGAGCCTCGGTGCAAGAATTCGTGCGGAACGACAACGATCATCTTGAGAAGAAAAAAATGAAACTTTTTATTTGAAATAGCTCCATACTACACGTGTGCCATTCTCCGTGCGTGAAGTCCCTACGTCAAGACACACACAGCGGTCCACCGGCGGTGGGGTCAGTGCCAATCGTCTACAGGCAGCAACCTCGCGGAGTCCGCGGAAAAGGTCGGGCAGGCGTGGGGACACGGGCCGTCGGTGCCCGCGGAAAAGGTCGGGCAGGCGTGGGGGCACGGGCCGTCGGCACCCGCGGAAACGGTCGGGCAGGCGTCGGGGCACGGGCCGTCGGCACCCGCAGAAACGGTCGGGCAGGCGCCGGGGCACGGGCCGTCGGCGCCCGACACCTGCCCTGCACCAACCGCAACTGGTAGAACGACCGGGAAGAGACACAAACAATACAAACGTGAAGGAGAAGAAAGGGAGACGAAGACGGGGCAATCCCAAATTAAAGAGTACAAAACATTAAGGTCACATAGAGAAGATAACTGAACAGTAATCCAATCACTTTTTCATTAACACCAAAACCTGACACTTAAAATTTAGTAATATTGATCTGAGTTTGAGGATTAGTCTTATCCTTGGTGATATCGGTTGTGTAAAAACGGTCGCTCTTTCGAACGAGTAAGGACATCAGATTTTTAGGTACGAAGTCCTAAGTTGTTTGAAAAAAACGGAGGACTACCAAAACCCTTATAAGAGGGACGTTTTTTCAACAGTTTTACGAATTTCTTCACCATCAACGAACAACTCTCTAGTCCACTCATTCCACCTACTCCGTTTTGGAGTATCGAGTCGAAACCTTCGCAGCCAACACACTACGCGCCAGCCCGTAACAACGCCTCCCCTCGACCCGGGTAAGACTAGCCACGGCCGACATTCACAACGCGACCCCCGTGAGCAGCTGAACGGCTCACGTGGAGAGTCGACATTACCAAAACCGTCCTGAGTCTTTCGACATCATCTAGTCCGGTCGCCGTCTGGTGGCCTCTCACTCGTACCGGAAACACCACGCTCGAACCGAACACGGAACCTCGACGAAGAGGCAGGTCGGTGACTCGACCCGTATCGGCC
This sequence comes from Capra ibex, assembly GCA_006410555.1. Classification (NCBI taxonomy): domain Eukaryota; kingdom Metazoa; phylum Chordata; class Mammalia; order Artiodactyla; family Bovidae; genus Capra; species Capra ibex. The sequence continues at coordinate 96,503,654 of SJYO01041852.1, forward strand.
AACAGTATGTATCTGGTGAAAAGTAGTGCGCAGTGTCCGGCTAGTTCTTCATCAAGTAACAACACCCTATCTTATCCGAAGGGAGCATTGGGTCAGTTACTTCTTAGACAGACGTCATGTTCTCTGAGGTCAAACTAAGGACCCAACCCTTTTAGGGAACGTCTCCTTTTACCGTTAGGTAAGATCATAAGAACGGACCTCTTGGGGAACCTATCTCCTATCTCATTCTCCTCAAATGTACAGTGACCTTCCTGACTCCGACTTCGACTTCGAGGTTATGCCATCGGTGGATTACTCTTCTCGACTGAGCAACCTTTTCTGGGACTAAGACCCTCCCTAACCTCCGTCCTCCTCTTCCCCTGCTGTCTCCTACTCTACAAACCTACCGTAGTGACTGAACTACCTGTACCCAAACCCACCTGAGATCCTCAACTACTACCTGTCCCTCCGGACCACACGACGTCAGGTACCCAAACGTTTCTCAGTCTGTACTGACTCACTGACTTGACTTGACTCGTAAAGTTTTACTACTAAGAAAAAAAGGCAGTCGAGCACTTCGTGGGTGAATAGGTCGGAAAAGTCGAAAGATCAAACCGAGTTTACGACTTACTGACATCTTACCAACTCCAACGAAAGAAACGTCGAAGAACATATAAACATTAACCTAGTCGAAGTGACTAGGAGAGTCAACTAGTATCAGTCGGAGACTACCGGTCGGGAACTCGGGGAGTAGAAATTCCGAGGACACAGGAAACGTTTTAAAGAACTTGGTGGTCACGTGACAGACAAGTATTCGTCAAGGACCCGGTTTACGCGACAACTATAACACTCAACAGAGACGACGAAATGTTGGGTAAAACTTGAACACATTCTTTTAGTGAGCTTAAACAAAAAACAGATCAGTAGTAAAGGGATCAGATTTTATATTTTATTTGTCGTTCATTATTCAGTAGTCGTTTTGTCGTATTTCGCTCTTTACGTGTGACTTCACTGCACAGTGTCACGAACGGAGTCGTCGCGCACACGATTTTACCATGTATGACAGTCAAGTCAGCGAGTCAGCACAGGCTGAGAAACTCTGGGGTACCTGGCCGTGCGGTCCGGAGGGACAGGTAGTGGTTGAGGGTCTCAAATGAGTTTGAGTATAGGTAGTTCAGTCACTACGGTAGGTTGGTAGAGTAGGTCACAGCAGGGGAAGAGGATGTCGGAAACTAGAAAGGGTCGTAGTCCCAGAAAAGTTTACTCAGTCGAGATGCGTAGTCCACCGGTTTCATAACCTCGAAGTCGGAATCGCAGTCAGGAAGGTCACTTGTGAGGTCTGACTAAAGGAAATCCTACCTGACCAGCCTAGAGGAACATCAGGTTCCCTGAGAGTTCTCAGAATGACGATGTATATTGTATTGTTACCAATAAATTCTGATATAAGGTTATAGTCTGTGCTTCAGGCCGTCACGTGTCGGCGTCACCGAAAACGGGGCTTGAAAACGTCACACCGACAGAACCGAAAATGCCCACGCAAGGTGCAGCCAGGCCTCAAACGGAGGCCTACGACGAGTCTCACCTACCACTCCCCCGGAGTGGGGCGCACAGGGCCCAGGAGAGACAAGACGACTGCAGTAACCAAGGTGAAGATGTTTACGACATTCATCTCATGTAACGATGAAAACGAAGACTTGCAGTCGGTGTGAAGTCACGCCCAAAATTTCCCCTTTGGCTAAAACAAAATGAAACGAACACAAGGCAAGAGTCCTGAGAGGTAAAGAAACTCTTCCAGGCTCAAAGGCAGAATTCGACACAAGAAAGACGAGTTTTACAAAATGGTAAAGAACATCCAATTCAGAGGATCGTTACGTGCAGAAGTCACGAAGAAAGACTCCTTCAGAAATAAAGAGGTAATGAAGAAAGTGCCATAGAAACGATCCATATCTTAAAAACCAATTGTCCAAATTTAAAAAGACAGACAGACAAAAACCGAACCCACCTAAGAGTGTTCTCCGGTTAAGACGACGAACAGAAACAATGCGAGACACGTCACAAAGCGGACAGTAGGGACCGACGAAGATTCTGAGAGCGAAAAGTGAACAGTCGTCAAACCTTAGCTATAGTGGTCCACAAAACGTAGCGGACAAGAAAACGAACAAATAGGACAAACTACCAAAAAGACATGAAGAACCTAAACTCCAAACCACAGACAGTAATTAGAACCTTCGAAGAGTTGGTGGCAGGGAAGACGAGAAACAGGTGGAGGAGACCAATGGGCAAACGATCTTACAAAACATACGCTCCGACAAAATATACCAGAGTGAATCACCTAAAAGACAGGTCTGAGGGTAACGGTGAGTAAAAAGAGAAACACAAAGTCAACCACACCAAAGGCAACTGGACAGAAGTCGAAGTGACTTCTCTTTACAAAAACAAAAAGACGACTTTACCGAGTAGACTAAAAGGTACGACAAACAGAAGAGAAAATATCGACAATTATATCATTAGCATCGTCGAAACTTAAGGGACAACCTAGCAGGGCTTTGGACGAAGTATAGACTCAGAACGACAACAAAACGGTACGACACACCGTTTTTGTCCTGGAATCACGGGACTCGTCCCTAACTTGGGTGCGGAGGACGTCAAACTTGTAACTGAGAATTGGTGACCTGGAGACCCCTTCAGGGAGAACTCAGAACAAAACTACCACCAAAACAGAAAACCCTTACACCGCAAAGTCAAAAAAAAAAAATTACAAGAAACAGATGGCACATTAATAAAAAGTCTTGGTGTGTACAACATATCCTGTCAACAAACATACGGACCTTTGCCCGCGTCCATCTGAAAATGACGGCATCAAACTTAAGGAAAACAATCCTCGACCCGAGACAAATCTTAAGCAACGACGGTACGAACAACGGTCTCGAGACGTCGGAAGCCTAAGGGGGACGCCACCGAACACACGTCCCGCTCTCCACCGAGGGCCTCGACACGGAGACACGGCGCGCGGAAGGACGGGACGGGACGGAGTGGGCCCAGAGACGTGGGGAACGAGGAGCGACGAGGAGAGGGTCGTCGTAGGGTGAGACCGACAACGAACTTCGAAAAGCATTCCACGAAACAAAAAAACCGGTGCGGCACACCGACCACCTTAGAATCGAGGGGTCGGTCCCTCACTTGGGTGTGGGAGTCGTCACCTCCACGTCTCAGGATTGCTGACCCGGCGTCTCTAGGGGGATGAACTTCGCGAGACCGAACCCGCACTCGCCCATACCACACCGCGACAGAGGAGCAGAGGACACGCACAACTGGGACTCAGAACCTCACACCAGGAGAGCCGAGAGGACGGGGCAGGAACCGACATCAACCCCCGAGGGACACATCAGAACGGGGAAGAGGTCCTCGTCGAGGGGGTTGGGGGAAAAGGAAGGAGGACAACGTCGCTCACAAGTCGTCTCGGAACGGGACCCGTCACACCTGTCCCTTCCGGAAAAAGGAAGCCCGGAAAGGAGGTATCACCTACACTTCTTCCTAGCCCCACCTCGAACGGAGTCTGAACCGGCGGCGGGGGGAGGGGTCAAGACGTGGCGGGGGGTCACGAAGAATCCGGAGAACGTCTAGAAAGGTCTCTGGTGAGGCCCTCAAAGGGTCCCTACGTCGTTTCCCCGCGCCCAGGGGGTCGAAGGCACCGGGGTCGGCAGTGGGACGGGCGGCCGTGAGCCGGGACGGGACGCAGCCGGCAGGAGGGCTCGGGAAGAGCGGGCACGACCCGTGCAGCCGGAGTCCGCTCCCGCACGCGAGAAAGGGAGCGTCCGTCGGTCTAGACCCCGGCCAAAGGAGTACCCGAGGGGTTTTCAGTGCCGAGCCCCAAGGAAACCAGCCGAAGTGGCACGCCCTCCCTCGTCACGAGACGGTCGGCGGAGGTGGGCCCTCGGCCTCGGCCCTCCTCGGTGCAGTCGCCACTAACTCCAAAGGACTTCGCGTCGAACAGTCGACACCAGTCACGAAAACGCCAGGAGGGTTTACAGAGATGGGGTTCCACCTTTAGAACCGATCCATCCTTTTAGATTATAAAACAGAGGAGACTCCAACCTTTCTAAAAGAAGCAACAGAACAATTTCACGGTATTAAAATCGAAAGTACACATCCAGACAATGGGTAAAGTCCAACCCCAAAAAAAAGGTTCCAAAATACAGACCAGACACCATGTCAACCTCCACGTGCGCACGCACGGACGAGTCAATGAAGTCAGCACAGGCTGAGAGACGCTGGGGTACCTGCCATCGGGAGGTCCGAGGAGACAGCGTCCTAAGAGGCCCCTCTCGTGACCTCGCCGAACGGTACGCCAGAAGGGCCGAGTCCGAGGTCGGGCGTAGAGAGTGCGGAGGACGCAGCCGTCCGCCCGAGGAGTGGTGATCGGCGGACTCTTCGGGTTCCGACCGCCAGTGGGGGTGTCGTACCTATAGGTCGACACGGTGGCTCTTCGGAGAGGAAAGGGGCGCCCCAGTGGCACAGGGAAACAGTCGGCACACAAGGTCGCGAGGAGGAGCAACTTAGGGCACCCGCGCGCCATTGACACACGTAACACGGGCGTGGGAGCAAACGGCACGGCGTCGGCTGGGAACACTGGGGCACCTGCCATCGAACGGTCTCGAAAGAGACAGGAACTCTAAAGGGCCATTTTCATGACTACACCAACGGTAAACGAAGTTCCCCTACTGGGACTGGGTCCCCAGCTTGGACGCAGAGGACGAAGTCGTCCAACTAAGAACTGGTGACGTCGTGGACCCTTCGAATGTCATTCGCGAGTCGAAACGTGTGGTAGGATCACACCAGGGACCATAGTCGTGATAAGGCTATCTCTTTATCCTGTAAAATTCCCGAGGTTTTCAAGTGCTTCCGACGCAGAACTAACGTCAAGGGAAAGAAAGGAAAGTACCCGTTGGTGATTTGTATATAAGAATTCGTGAAGTCAAGACAAAAAACTTGAAATATATGAACCTTCAAACGTTGTATATCAACCACATATCGAGGAAAATGAGTCATAAAAATTCCAAACAAATCTTGTAACGATGTCAAACAGATCGAGGTTTGACCTGATTTTAAAACGTAAAACTGTCCTTAGAGGGTGTCTAGTACAACATAAGAAACGTCGTGTAGTAGAATCCTCAAACACTGTAACCAAACAAGATACTGCCCACAACCATTGAGAATTGTGCAACAATTCCACCACAGACTGATCGCAGAAGTGACATTTCAATTATCATAAAACACAATCGTAGTAAGGAAGGTTTCTTTAGGGTCCTAACTAGAGGAAGTCTTACCTGACCAACCTAGAGGAACGACAGGTTCCCTGAGAGGTCTCAGAAGAGGTTGTGGCGTCAAGTTTTCGTAGTTAAGAAGCCGCGAGTCGGAAGAAGTGTCAGGTTGAGAGTGTAGGTATGTACTGGTGTCCTTTTTGGTATCGGAACTGATCTGTCTGGAATTAGCCGTTTCATTACAGAGACGAAAACTTATACGACAGATCCAACGAGTATTGAAAAGAAGGTTCCTCATTCGTAGAAAATTAAAGTACCGACGTCAGTGGTAGACGTCACTAAAACCTCAGGTTTTTTTATTTCAGACTGTGACAAAGGGGTTGATAAAGGGTACTTCACTACCCTGGCCTACGGTACTAGAAGCAAAAGACTTACAACTCGAGATTCGGTTGAAAAAGCGAGAGGAGAAAGTGAAAGTAGTTCTCCGAAAAATCGAGGAGAAGTGAAAGACGGTATTCCCACCACAGTAGACGTATAGACTCCAATAACTGTAAAGAGGGCCGTTAGAACTAAGGTCGAACACAAAGAAGGTGAGGTCGCAAAGAGTACTACATGAGACGTATCTTCAATTTATTCGTCCCACTGTTATATGTCAGAACTGCATGAGGAAAAGGATAAACCTCGGTCAGACAACAAGGTACAGGTCAAGATTGACAACGAAGGACTGGGCGTATGTCTAAAGAGTTCTCCGTCCAGTCCACCAGACCATAACGGTAGAGAAAGTCTTAAAAGGTGTCAAATAACACTAGGTGTGTCAGTTTCCGAAACCGTATCAGTTATTTCGTCTTTATCTACAAAAAGACCTTGAGAGAACGAAAAAGGTACTAGGTCGCCTACAACCGTTAAACTAGAGACCAAGGAGACGGAAAAGATTTTGGTCACCTTCCTTACTACGACTTCGACTTTGAGGTCATGAAACCGATGGAGTACGCTTCTCAACTGAGTAACCTTTTCTGAGACTACGACCCTCCCTAACCCCCGTCCTCCTCTTCCCCTGCTGGCTCCTACTCTACCGACCTACCGTAGTGCCTGAACTACCTGCACTCAGACTCACTTGAGGCCCTCTACCACTACTTATCCCTCCGGACCGCACGACGCTAAGTACCCCAACGTTGCTCATCCTGTGTTGACTCGCTGACTTGACTTGACTTGACTTGACTTGACTTATGCAGAAAGCATCTCCTTATGAAGTAGTAGTATTTATGGGACTAAGAGTGGTTCGAAAGAGGGAGAATTAGATCGTAGGTCGTATAGAACCAACCTGGGTAGTTAGGTCACCGTCGCTTTGCCGCCAGAAGAGTACGGAGGCAGGGACGACACACACCACCGGAGACGTCGTTCGACCTTGAAAGAAAAGAAGGAACAACACCTGAGGAACACACTAGTGCCTGAATGCCAAAGGAGAAACCCAAAGCCACACCAAAAGACAAAAGACGTCATATAGGTTAACTCGTCACCCTTGGGAAGGTCAACCGACGACTTAGGAAAGTAGAAAACTCATGAAGGAATGAAATGATATTGTAAGTAAGTAAGAGTGGAACTCAAAAGAGAAGGTGTCAGGACTTTAGTCGGCAGACAGGTTCCTCGGACCAAATTGCCTGTCACCATAAGTGCTCATTTGCACACCCAGACGACTTCGGTCCTCAAGCGTGACTGAGAAGTCAAGGTCACGTTGTGAACCTCCGACAAGAGTCGGGCGGAGGGGGGACACACACACGCAGAAGACGCCCCTTCGGACCGACGCAAGAGAAGTGCCATAAGTACAGCGAGCCAGGACGACACACGCCCAGAGGCGGGCGGCCGGCGTGAGGACCGGGACCGTGCGGACGTCGCCTGACGCGAGGGAGCGTCGAGGCGCCGCGGGCGGACGGTGCTGGTCGTGCAGGCGTCGGGACTCCCGGCACGAACTCAAGAGAAAAGTCTCCAATAGTAAGTCACCATAGACTTTGAAATTTTTTAGTTGGAAATATTTGAATTAAGAGGAATAAATAGAGATGTAGGAAAACCTAAGACACACACATGCTAGTTAGTAGATGTTTATAACCGTGAAGAGAGGGGAAAAGATTAGCGAGCGGGACACGACCGACCCTAGAGACGACTCACCCTTACGACCACGAGTCATGGCAGTAGCGTAGGGACTAGACTCCTCCTTTGAAGGTGACAAGGTAGAAATACAAATCACTATCATCCCGAGAAAAAAGTTCTACCGGACATAGTCGCAGTCAGTGGGACACAAGAAGTATATGGTGCCCACGAAAAATGATTCCTTACCTATCAGTTATCGTAATTTTCGAAAAGAACGTAGAAAAACTGGAAGGGGCTACCGAGTCACCCATTTCTCAGACGGACGCCGCGTCCTCTGTGTCTGCACCCAAGTCACGGACCCAGCCCTTCGTGGGAACCTCCTCCTTCACCGTGGGTGAGGTCATAAGAACGAACTTTTCACGGTGCCTGTCTCCTCGGACCCCCGACGCCAGTCACCCCAGCGTTTCTCGGTCTGTGCTGACTCACCGCTTTACGCACACGCGTGTGTGCCGCAGACAGAGTTAGTGTACCACGAAGAGCGAAAGAGAAGTCACGTTACCTCGTCAATCTTTTAGCCGAGCCACACTCCGGTCGGGACGAAGGGACCATCAGGGCAAACCAGCACCCTTACAGGACGAGAGACACGATGACCTACCCCAAACGAGTATTCACGTCAATCCCGAAAAAGTAGACCAAAGTGCTCACTCTCATTGAACCCAAAAGAAAAGAGAGACAGTGCAAAACCACATGGCTAATGCCAATTAAAAATCACACATGAGAAAAGACAATAGACGTTATCAAACGGATTTTAGTCTACACAAAAAGAATAATTTAAAAATCTTATTTGGTAGAACCGAATCTCAATGTGTTCAAACTCAAATAAATTATGAATATCATAACGAGGTCAAAGATAAACAGATAAAACTTTTCAACATAAAAGATCTTTGACAAACTCGTGAAGTAGTTTGACAGTAGATTTCAAACTGGATTTCTACAACGATTATAGGAATAATAAAATTCACTAACGAACTAGACATTACTCCAGAAAAAGTAAAAACTGCGACCACACAACAGGAAAGAGGGAATTACTCAGAATGATCATAAACAGTTAAAATACTCAGAAAAGTTTCTTCGTCGAAAACCGAAGCGACTATAAGAGACTAGACGCTCACAGACCACGGGAAAATCTGAACCGGAGAGACCCTGTCCGGAAGTAGGTTCTCCGGAAGAGCGGGTCCTTCACTGGGGTCGTGTGGGAGGTCCCCAGACCTCGGTCGACCGGACCCGTACTTAGGAACGAGACTATGTTTGAACGTGTTCAGGCGTGTCAGGTGCGGCGTCGGAGGAGAAGTTACTTTGCTCCTGCTGCCGGGTGACTGTCACGTCGCCACACCGCACTGACCCTCGGCGGCACGCGCAAATCGCTTAGCCGGACGCGTAGACACAGGGTCAAGGCCAGTCAGCGAGTCAGGACAGCCTGAGAAACGTTGGGGTACCTGACGTCGTGCGGTCCGAAGGGACAGGTAGTGGTTGAGGGTCTCGGACGAGTGAGTGCAGGCAGTGCAGTCACTACGGTAGGTTGGTAGAGTAGGAGACAACAGGGGAAGAGAAGGACGGAAGTTAGAAAGGGTCGCAGTCAGAAAAGGTCACTCAGTCGAGAAGTGTAGTCCACCGGTTTCGTAACCTCGAAGTCGAAGTCGTAGTCAGGAAGGTCACTTATAAGTCCTGACTAGAGGAAATCTTACCTGACCAACCTAGAGGAACGTCAGGTTCCCTGAGAGTTCTTAGAAGAGGTTGTGGTGTCAAGTTTTCGTAGTTAAGAAACCGCGAGTCGAAAGAAATATGGGGTTGACAGTGTGGGTATGTACTGATGACCTTTTTGATATCGAAACTGATCCACCTGGAAACAGTCGTTTCATTATAGAGACGAAAAATTATACGACAGATCCAACCAGTATCGAAAAGAAGGTTCGTCGTTCGCAGAAAAATTAAAGTACCGACGTCAGCGGTAGACGTCACTAAAACCTCGGGGGGTTTTATTTCGGACTGTGACAAAGGTGGCAAAGGGGTAGATAAAGGGTACTTCACTACCCTGGCCTACGGCACTAGAAACAAAAGACTTACAACTCAAAATTCGGTCGAAAATATGAGAGGAGAAAGTGAAAGTAGTTCTCCGAGAAATAAATCAAGGAGAAACGAAAGACGGTATTCCCACCACAGTAGACGTATAGACTTCAATAACCATAAAGAGGACCGTTAGAACTAAGGTCGAACACGAAGAAGGTCGGGTCGCAAAGAGTTCTACATGAGACGTATATTCAATTTATTCGTCCCACTGTTATATGTCGGAACTGCGTGAGGAAAAGGATAAACCTTGGTCAGACAACAAGGTACAGGTCAAGATTGACAACGAAGAACTGGACGTATATCTTAAGAGTCTTCCGTCTAGTCCACCAGACCATAAGGGTAGAGAAATTCTTAAAAGGCGTCAAATAGTATTAGGTGTGTCAGTTTCCGAAACCACAGTAGTCATTTCGTCTTCATCCACAAAAAGGACCTTGAGAGAACGAGAAAGTTACTTGATAGCCTACAACCGATAGAATAGAGAACAAGGAGACGGAAAAGATTTAGGTCGAACTTGTAGACTTTCAAGTGCCAAGTGTATGACAACTTCGGACCGAAGCTCTTAAAACTCGTAGTGAAACGATCGCACACTCCACTCACGTTAACACACCATCAAACTCGTAAGAAACCGTAACGGAAAGAAACCCTAACCTTACTTTTGACTGGAAAAGGTCAGGACACCGGTGACGACTCAAAAGGTTTACACGACCGTATGACTCACGTCGTGAAAGTGTCGTAGTAGAAAGTCCTAAACTTTGTCGAGTTGACCTTAAGGTAGGGGAGTTGATCGAAACAAACATCACTACGAAGGATTCCTGGTGAACTGAGCGTAAGGTCCTACAGACCGAACTCCACTCGCTAGTGTGGGAGCACTAATAGACACAGTACTTCTAGAAAAAACATATCAAGACGACACTTAACAACAGTGGAGAAAAAGATTATAGAAGACGAAGACAATCCAGGTATGGCAAAGACAAGAAATAACACGGGTAGAAACGTACTTTATAAGGGAACCATAGAGACTAAAAGAACTTCTCTAGCGATCAGAAAGGGTAAGACAACAAAAGGAGTTAAAGAAACGTAACTAGCGATTCCTTCCGAAAGAATGGAGAGTAACGACAAGAAACCTTCAGACGTAAGTCTACCCCTATAGAAGGGAAAAGAGGGAACGGAAATCGAGGAGAAGAAAAGAGTCGATAAACATGCCGGAGGGGTCTGTCGGTAAAACGGAAAAACGTAAACAAAAGAACCCCTACCAGAACTAGGGACAGAGGACATGTTACAGTGTTTGGAGACAGGTATCAAGGAGTCCGTGAGACAGTCTAGACTATGGAACTTAGATAAACAGTGAAGGAGACATATTAGTGTTCCCTAAACTAAATCTAGTATGGACTTGCCAGATCACCAAAAGGGACGAAAGAAGTTAAAGTCAGACGTAAACCGTTATTCCTCAAGTACTAGACTTGGCGTCAGTCGAGGACCAGAACCAAAACGACTGACACATCTCGACGAGGTGGAAGCCGACGTTTCTATCTTTCAGACCACTACGGGGGTACATCTCGACAGGGAACACAACGACCTTCTCCGACAAAGGTACTGGTGACCCAGGCGTTTTGAGACAATCGGAAACGGGACGAAGAAGAACACGAGGTTCCGGTTTAAACGGATAATGAGGTCCACAGAGAACTGAACGATGAAAACGTAAGGTCAGGGGATATTACTTTTCCTGTAGAAAAACCCCATAATCAAGATCTTCCAGACCATCCAGCAGTATCTTGGCAAGTTCAAGTCGAAGAAGTCGTAATGACCAGCCCCGTAGTAATGAAACTATAACTTACCAAACTGAACCTTTGTTTGTCTCTAGAAACAAATTGAAACACAAATTTTTTTTGTCAAATACAAAATGTCTTCAAAATGTGAAGACACACTTTGCTGAAGTCCCAAATTTTATTTGTACCGTATATTTCGACAACAAGTGACTCCAGTTGAAACTTAAAACTCGACAAGAAAAAGGACGAACACTTCATTAATAAGGAGCACAGAGGGAAAGGACGATACGGGACACAAACCGTAAAATGAGAAGTAATCATGGGTACCTCCCGAAGAGTCCACCACTGCCATCATTTCGTGGGCGAACGGTCACGTCCTCTACACTTTCCGTTCCTAAACTGGGGACCCAGTCCTTCTAGGGGCCTCCTCCCGTACCGTCGGGTGTGGTCACAAGAACGGACCTCTTAAGGTACCCGTCTCCTCGGACCGCCCGATGAGTAACCCAGTGTTTCTCAGTCTCTGCTGACTTCACTGAGTCGTGTCGTGTCTGTCGTGAGTAGTCAACGCACGTCAGCGAGTCAGTACGGACCGGGAAACGTCGGGGTACCTGACGTCGTGTGGTCCGGAGGGACAGGTAGAGGTCGAGGGCCTCGAGCGAGTTTGAGTGCAGGTGACTCAGCCTCTGCGGTAGGTTGGTAGAGTAGGAGACAACAGGGAAGAGGAGGACGGAAGTCAGAAAGGGTCGTAGTCCCAGAAAAGGTAACTCAGTCAAGAAACGTAGTACACCGGTTTCATAACCTCGAAGTCGAAGTCGTAGGTAGGAAGGTCACTTATGAGTCCTGTCTAAGGGAAATCCTACCTGACCAACCTAGAGGAACGTCAGGTTCCCTAAGAGTTCTCAGAAGACGTCGTGGTGTCAAGTTTTCGTAGTTAAGAAGCCGCGAGTCGAAAGAAATATCAGGTGGGGAGTGTAGGTATGAACTGGTGACCTTTTGGTAACAAGACTGGTCTACCTGGCGACAACCGCTTCGTCACAGAGACGAAAAGTTGTACGGCAGATCCAAACCGTGTCGAAAGGAAGATTCCTCGTTCGCAGAAAATTAAAGTGCCGACGTCACAGGTACACGTCGCTAAGACCTCGGGTTCTTTCCTTTCAGACAGTGACAAAGGTTACAAAGGGGTAGACAAACGGCACTTCACTACCCTGGCCTACGGTACTTGAAGCAAAAGACTCACAACTCGAAATTCGGTCGGAAAAGTGAGAGGAGAGGGTACAAGTAGTTTTCCGAGAAGTCGAGGAGAAGTGGAAGACGGCATTCCCACCACAGTAGACGTACAGACTCCACCGGCTGTGAAGAAGGCCGCTAAGACTAACGTCGAACACGAAGTGGGTCAGGCCGTAAAGCAGAGAACTTGGAACCTACCTTACGAGGGAACCTTAGAGACTAAAAGAACTTCTCTACGGACCAGAACGTGTGAGGCAACAAGGGAGACGAAACGTGACTCCCTCCGAAAGAGTAGCGGGGAAAGAAAAGAGACCTTACGACGTAAGCCTACCTGTATCGACAGGAAAAGAGGAAACGGAAGACAAGAGCTAAATATTCCGGAGAGGCCCGTTGGTAAAACGAAAAAACGTAAAGAAAAAGAACCCCTACCAAAACCAGTGGTGGAAGACATGTTACAGCCCTAGGAGACAGACACCAAGAAGTCTTTGATAGATTGTCCAGGTCAGGGAACTCAGATAAAGAGTGAAGGTGACATATTAACATTCCTTAAATTAAATCAAGTATGGACTTACCGGGTTACAAAAAGGGTTGAAAGAAGTTAAATTTAAACTTAAAACATTATTCCTCAAGTACTAAACTCGGTGTCAATCGAGGGTCAGAACAAAAACGACTGACATATCTCGAAGAGGTAGAAACCGATGTTTCTTACTTTAGTCAGATTAAAGCCACAACTGGTAGACCACTACAGGCACACACCTCAACAGAGAGTACAACAACCTTCTCCCACAAACGGTACTCTTCACACAAGAGAACCGTTTTGAGACAATCGGAAACGGGACGAAGAAAAACATGAGGTTCCGGTTTGAACGGACAATGAGGTCCACAAAGAACTGAAGGATGAAAGAGTAAGGTCAGGGGACACTACTTTTCCTGTAGAAAAAACCCACAATCAAGAGATTCCAGAACATCCAGAAGTATCTTAGTAACTTGAAGTCGGAGAAGTCGCAATGACCAACCCCGTATCTAAACCTATTGACACTATAACTTACCAAACGGAACCTCTGTTTGTCTCTAGTAAGACAGCAAAAACTCCAACGTAGGTTCATGACGTAAAGTCTGAGAGAACAACTGGTACTACCGATGAGGTGAAGAAGACTCCCTAAGGACGGGCGTCATCATCTATATTACCAGGAGACTCAATTTAAGTGGGTAAGGTCGGGTAGAATCAGGCGACTAAGGATTCTACGGCTACAAGTGAGAACGGTAGAGGACAAACTGGTGAAGGTTAAACGGGACTAGCTACCTGGATTGCGAGGTCCAAGGATACGTTATAACGAGAAATGTCGTAGCCTGGAACGAAGATAGTGGTCAGTGTAGGTGTCGACCCATAACAAAAACGAAACCGAGGTAGGGAAGTAAGAAAGACCTCAATAAAGAGGTGACTAGAGGTCCTCGTATAACCCGTGGATGGCTGGACCCCTCAAGGAGAAAGTCACACAGGACAGAAAAACGGAAAAGTGTGACAAGTACCCCAAGAGTTTCGTTCTTGCGATTTCACCAAACGGTAAGGGAAGAGGGCACCTGACGCAAAACAGTCTTGAGAGGTGGTACTGGGCGGGCAGAACCCACCGGGGTGTGCCGTACGCACCGAGTATCAGAGTAACTTAATCTGTTCCAAACCAGGTGCCGGAGTCCCAAACCTCAGCCAAGAGTCTTTTTTGGTTCTCCCACTCGTGTCGTCCGCCGGTCCGCTCCTCTCACAGCCCGTCCTCCTCCACCCGAGGACGCAGAGTACGAGTGCCGCCGTCACACCCGGGCGTCCCGACCACCCCGGGAGCGCGGGTACCGCACGCGGCCAGTCACGACCGGTGGACCGGGAGGTCGGGGACTGCACGAAATACACACCTGTGTAGGAGTGTGACTTCTGGACCACACTTCTTTCCTACATTTCGTAGAGTGAGAGGTAACCAAGGGAAACTACACTCTTGTGACACGTATGTAACTCAAGTCACTCAGTTAAGGAGACGTAGTTCACCGGTTTTATAACCTCAAGTCGTAGCAAAGTCCCAATCAAAGGAAATCCTAACACACCAAACTAGAGGAACGTCAGGTGCCCTGAGAGCTCAGAAGGGGTCATGGTACTGAGCAACCTTTTCTGGGATTACGACCCTCTCTGACTTCCCGTTTCCTCTTCTCCCACCGTCTCCCACTTTACCAATCTGTCGTGGCGGTGGACTTGCCCACACTTAGACTCTTGTGAGACTCCTAGCACCTCCTGTCTCCTCGGACCGCACGACGTCAGGTGGTCCAGCGTCTCTCAGCGTGCACCGAACCGCTGACTTGTTGTTGTAACTCAATTTATTTTAGAACGTCTCAAGTGGACAGAAAACACCCCCTCCACAAGTTATCTGAAAAAAGAATCTCGGCAAAGTCAAAGTGTCTTTTCAACTCCTCTTCCATGTCGTCTAAGGGTACGTAGGAGTGTGTACGGGTCGGGGGTCGCAGTCGTAGGGGTGGCACCAGACAGACTCGGTCACTCGAGTCCACGGTGCGGCAAAGGGTCTCAGGCCCTAAACCAGGTCCAGGGAGACCGACGACACGTGGGACACCCGGACTCTCTGCCGCTTGCCGCACACACGGGGAACTCATAGTGTGGCTGACTCTTTGGGAAGCACAGGACGGGCACGGACGGGAGAGGGGGAGGGGCTGCCGGTGAGTAGAAAGTGACAGACGTATCAAAGGGTCTTACGGTACGTCGCTAGTGTGTCAATATCGGAAAAGTCTAACGAGGAAAATAAATTATTATATGTAAATTCCAACGACGTCAGGTACCCCAGTGTTTCTTAGCCTGTACTGACTCGTTGACTTGACTTGACTTCCAAGGAGGCACAGAAAGGTACCGAACTCTTTAGTAAAGAGAAATCGTGACTTACTATTAGACAACAGACCGCCATGGTGTCAGATGAATGGGTAAGTGGAAGACTTCCTCTGAAACCAACGAAGGTTCAAGACCGTTGACACTCACTTTGACAATCTTTGTAGACACACGTCTACAGACACACCTACATTCAAAGGTAAACCCACTTAAGACTCCTCGTGCTAACGGACCAGCATCCCGCCCTCCCACAAACCAGGACACTCTTCGGCGGCCTGACACGAGGCCTCGCCGGCGGGGCAGACGTAGGCGCGGTCGCCGCGACTCGGGGACGACGACGTGTCGGAGCGCGTGCACGACGACCACGCGGACCAAACCGGCCGGACGACCCACCCAGTCGAGGAACGAACGTGGAACAAGAGCCAAAATTGAGTAATGTGCCAGGTATAAACGTCGAAGCAATGTAAAGAGAATCTCAACCGGACCCGTCGAGGCTTCCGTAACGACTCCTCCCTCCGCTTCTCTCACCGTCAATCATGGGCCTCGACTTTCACTCGAATTCTCCCAACACAAAACAGAGAGGTCGGACCCTCCTCATTATCGTACAAACATAGGATTACCTCTACTACACACTCCCGCCGCACGTCCGGGGCCCCGGCCCCCCACGTGGGGTCCCACGACACGTCCGGGCCCCCCCGCCCCTCGCGAGGACTCCCACGGCACGTCCGGTCACCGTCTTCGGGACGGTGCGCCAAGAGGTGTCTCCACCGACCGCGACAGTCCGGGGCAGTCGTCGTACAGTGTGTGTGGGGGAGGAAGGAAGAGGCGTCGCGGTCCAAAGAAGAGCAGAAATTATTAACAAAAGTCAAAGGGAACGACTCTCTGGTCTCCCCTCGTTTCCGAAACCGTCGGGGACGCACGGACCGGTCCTGGAGGCGTCGTCTGCGACGTCAGACACGTCCTGGGACTCGGGCCGGGTGGACGGCGACGACGGGTGCACGCGCGGGAGACACGAAGGACGCGCCCGGAGACGAGGCGGTCGGGGCTCGACCCCCAGACGCAGAGGTGAGGGGAGTGAGAGGTGAAGGACCCGTTTGTGTGGAGGGACAGGGGTTGTGAGAATTGGTAGGGTGTGTCAGGGATACGGGGCCCGGGATTGAGGACAGGGGAGGAACACTTCAAAAGGCTGGTATTGTTAAAATCACTGTTGGGACCTCTGACTGAACCGAAGTAGTAGAGACAATGCCCTCCATTTCCCAGGACGCCTTTCGTCCGCGACAGACACCCCCAGTCAGAACCCACCCATCCAGGGACCGAACGGAGGCGACACCAAGAGGCACTGTGTCGACGGGGGGACACCGGTTCCCGTACCACCACCACTACCCTCCCGTCGACTTCTCCGACCGCGACGGAGAGACGAGTCGTCGTCCCGGGACAAACTACCGAACCCGAGTGGTCGATACACTTATCGATGAAAACCGTAATGAAGTCCAGTGAGTCAAAAGTTTACACTGACTGGGTAAACCCCTGGATGATTCTCGGAAAGACTCAGAGACAACATAAATGCACTAAAAGAGAGGGAAAACCACTAAAGACCGATAACGATACTTCTGACAATTGTAGGAAATGCTCTACGGACCAGTGGCACTAAAATTCCGCGGACGTCCAGACATTCCGTTACGTCTGACGTCAGACTCTCAACCTCCGAGAGACTGTCGATCGACAAGAAGTAAAGGGCGTTACCTAATGACAGTCAGTGAGTCAGCACAGGTCGAGAAGCACTGGGAACCTGACGTCGCGCGGTCCGGAGAGACAGGAAGTGATAGAGGTCCTCGAACGAGTTTGAGTTCAGGCAGCTCACACACTACGGTAGGTTGGTAGAGTAGGAGACAACAGGGGAAGTGGAGGGCGACAGTCAGAAAGGGTCGTAGTCCCAGAAAAGGTTATTCAGTCAAGAATCGTAGACTAAAGGAAATCCTAACTGACCAAACTAGAGGAACGTCAGGTTCCCTGAGAGTGCTCAACAAAAATCATTGGTGTCGAGTTTTCGTAGCTAAGAAACCGAGAGTCGAAATATATACCAGGTCGAAAGTGTAGGTATGTACTGACGACCTTTTTGGTATTGAAACTGATCTGCCTGGAAATGACTGTTTCATTACAGAGAGGAAAAATTATGCGACAGATCCAAACAGTATCGAAAAGAAGGTTCCTTGTTCGCACAAAATTAAAACACCAACGTATAAAACTTGACTTACTCTTACTTTGTGTCGTATAGTCTTAAACATTTTACATCGGTTTCGTCACGCATCATCCCCGTACATGTCGTGATTGGTAGACGTCCCCTTTCCCGAGCGACAGGACGCGAAGGTGGAATTCTTTCATCCCTCAGTTACTCGGTCCATATGGGTCTCTCCGAGTCTCATCACCTTACTATTATCTTTTCGTTTTACGTCATTTTTTTCTTAAAAAAGTATCCCTTTTTAGGTACTTCGGTTTTCGACTGACAGAATTATTATTTTGACTAATTGGAATTCCGTCCGGTTTTTAAACTTATCTATGACTCATTCGGACACTTTTCTATAAATTACAAAATAACTCTTTTGGTGTGACTCGGTCTCGATGCGTAAGTGACACCACCAGTGTTAACTTTGGAGTAACTACTCCTACAACGAATTGACCTTGAGGAGTAGTCACGAGAAATCCCCTCCAAACCGTTAAACCCAAAACAAAGGCCAGTCCGGCGAACCGTACACCCTAGAACCAAGAGACTGGTCCCGAGGACACGGGGGGCGTCACCCTCGTGTCGCAGGACTGGCGGCCCCTCAGGGCCGTCGAAGAATCTTCAAGCTGCGGGGTCGATAAGACGAGAAACCACAAATGCGTTCTCTCCGATTTGGCACACAAGGGTCGTGCTAAGTATGTACTCACAAGTGTCGTTGACGACAAACGCTTCGACCTTGGCCCTCTGTCCGACGGACACAGGTCTGTCGTCTTACCGTTCCCTCAACACCGAATAGAGGTTCCCTGTGACGAGACCTCACCTTCCTCGTCAGAGTACTCGGTGTGTTCCTCAGTAGAGGTTCACTGCTGTGACACTCTCCGGGCTGTTGTCTCCTCTACGACGTCCCACGGCAAGCAACGTCCGCTGAGGTCCTCGACCGGGCACTTAGACACCTCCCCCTCGAGACGCGCCACCGGACCCCGCCCCGCCCTCCTGCTCCGCCCCTCTGTCCCGGTCTGGCCGACGGTACGACTCGGCTCAGAGGCCCGCAGCCTCCCAAACTTGAGGTAAGCCCTGCGCAAACACGAGACGGCAGAGGAACAGACCGAAATGTCTGGCACAGGGGTTCCCTAACTCGGGCGAGAGGTCCCACAGATCGAGGTGCAACAGACCCACCCATTACGAGAAGTGGAGACGTCGGGCAGGAGGCGACGGTCCCCGGGGCACGGGTCCATCTACTCGGGGGTTGCAGACTGTCGAGACGAGGGGACGCGAGGGGAGTGCAAACTACTGGTGGGGTCTCAAGCAACAAGAGTACGGTCCCAAAGAGACATACCTCTCTGGGCCCAGTGCGTGAGGAGCGTACTCGACGGAGGAGTGTCCCGGAGGTCCGACCGACTCGTCGGGGTCGGGGCTCGGAGGGGAGGTCGGAGCTCGGAGGGGAGGTCGGACACGGGACACGGCCTTCCTGGGCACAGGTATCGGCGGCGGGCGCGGTCGCGGGGAGACGGTCGAGAAGGGCGCCGACGAGGCGGGGGCCCAGAGTGAATCGAGATGAGAGTAATTCCGGTGCGACAGGAGCAGGCGAGACGTGGGAACCGTTGAGGCACAGACGTGGGGCCGTCTCTTCGCGGCGCGCGTCGTCCGGCCGCCCCAAGACACAGACGACCAGGCTGCAGCGAGTCCGGTCGCCCTGGGCCCGCAGACCGGGTACGTGCCAGACGCAGTCCGGGACACGGGCTCGGCGGGGGCGACTCCGCCGAGGTGCGCGTCGGGTCGGAGAGATGACGGGGGCTGCAGACTGGGGGAAGGGCCCCCGGGGCGGACGCGTCGTCAAAGCGGGGTCGGAGAAGCGCGGAAGGGAAGAGAGTAGAGAGGAGGAGCGTGCAAGACAGAGGTACAGGTCTGCACTCGCTCCGGTCCGGGGCGCCGAGGGACGGGGGAAGACGAGACAGGCGTGGGGTTCCGAAGACCGGGTCGGGGGGCTGAGCTCTGTAGAGGACTTCCTCCGGGAGCTACCGACGTCACTGCTTCCGGTAGCAGGAGTTGGCGTCTGCAAAAAGAGCGAGAGAGACGAGTCAGCGACGACAGACTGCAAGGCCGACCTCTCGCGTCTGCAAAACGGAACAGGAACGTGAACTCCTCATAACGCGAGTGAGGGCCGTCCCTAGAACCGAATGAGTGGCACACAGAGGCACGGACCCGGTCACAGAACGAGTGCCACCCAAGGGTCCTTCGGGACACCCCTACCTGGGACTCGACCCACGAGAGTTAAGTGAAGACAGAGAATTGTAAGACCAAGACGACCCCTGGAAACAGTGGAACCCGGGTCGCAGAGGACGAGACCGATCTTTCCGTGGGACGTCTCCAGACTCCGGACCCCGACAAGGCGGTCGCTACCCGAAGGCTGGGCAACCCTGTCTCTTCCCATCGACGAGGGCCCCCCGTCGACTTGTACGAGTCGGCAATTCCACTTGCGGGAGTCTGCACGTCCCCCGACGATTCGACCCAGCCACTTTGGGTCCCACGTGGACACCCACACGACCCACATTCGTCCAAACTACCGACCAGAAGCATCCGTCCATTCTTGTCTACAAGGTGAAGGCACAGAATCGCCACGACAGAGTGGGAACGTCAATGAGTACGAGAGCAGACGGGGCAGGCGGGGGAACAGACGCGTGGCCGGGGACCGGGGAGGTCCGGAACGACTGTCGAAAACCCCCGCGAGACCGGCACCACCGCCCTCAAGACAGTCACGTCCCAGTCCGGTCGGTCGCCGCCACGCGTGGGGCCACTCCTGCCGTCCCCATCGCGGCCCCGGCCCACGTCTCGGCCCGACGGTCGGCCCGTCTCGCCCCCTCGCACACCCGTTACGAGACCGGTCTTGCCGGGGCCGTCCCAGGACCAGACGCCCGGGCGGACGGCCCGCGTGCCGCGCCCGAGAGGTGGACCGCGGTCTCCGGCGACAGGGGGTACGTGAGACGAGTCCTTGGAACCGGCCACTCCGACGCAGCCCTTCCGACACGGACCGGAGGGACGAGCGGACACCGGTCGACGCGGAGAGAGTCGGTGAGAGACCCTAAACGTCCCACCGAGGCGATTCGCCGTGCACTGCGGAGACCCGAGGACGGCTAGACCTAATTGGGAACCGACGACGAACGAGTGGACCACTGAAGTCCGGACCAAATTCGGACCCGCGGACAGACACACAAAAATACCGACTGAAGTACAAAGACTATCGCTCCAACCGTGATCTCTCCTAGCCCTCAGTGCTAGAAAGGAGAGGGAGGACGGATGGGAGTGGGAGGTCGAATCCTGGACAAACTTTTCGCCTCCACCTATCACTCCGACCTCGACTTAAGCATTGACGCCTGTGCGAACCTCCCTCCGGCCAGAACCTACAAAAGTACACACCGACGACAGTCCGAGGATCTACAAATAGAACTGAACTTGAACCTGTCGGGCGGAGTCTCCACCGAACCGAGACATCCACGTGAGTTCGGTCTAACGGCGGGGTCGGAACTCGGGACTCACGTCTGGGGAGATCTTGGTCCCGAAGCTGGAGACAACGACGAGCACCGACCTGACTCGTCGGACACCTTAGAAGCCAGGAGTCGGGTTCGGGAGTAGTCACTTTCGTTCCCCGGGATTGGTGGTCCGAGGACGACTGGTGGTCCGAGGACGATTGGTGGTCCGAGGACTTAAAACTTTAAGGGACCTGAAACAACCACCAACCTTCTTTTTCCTTTTACGGGCTCACGAAAGAGTCAGACTTAACTCCGATTGCGAAGGATCGTACACCCCCCTCGTGTCTTCCGATCCACTTCCCCACTTCTGTCTAAAGACGGAGGAGGAGTCTACAAGAAATACCATAGCGAGAAAACAAACTCCATACATAATACTCAAAGATCTTGCGAGTCGTGTCAAAGTAAGTTGTCTAAGGGCCAAACCACAAAGAGTCACACCTGTGCACACGTAACTTCACACTCTCGACATTCCAAACTTACCGGGACCGAAACACCGAGTACAAAACTTTTGTGACAAAAAGAAAAAAGACAAGGTCTGAGGAAAATTAAAACCGTACTTAGTATCTTGTGGTGGGATGGGACGACCCCTAATGACAGAAGACACGTCTTCACTCGCCTTTCTGAGAGGCAAGAATCTCTCACCGCACTTCTGGCGCTCGTTCGACCGGGACAGGCACCGCGGGTTCCCGTCGTCGCGCGACGTGGACGGCGAGACCCACACGGGGCTGACGGCCGCCTGGCACCTCTTCCCGCTCGCGGTGCCGCCGGGGCTCGTCGGCCGCCACTCACGGGCGTCCCGACGCGGGCCGGGCCGCGGAGGACGCGACGGGCGTCCGGCCGGGCAGGCGCTCGAGCCGCCGGGGGTCCCGCCCAGAGTCGCAAAGTGTCGGTCAGCGTCCTGAAGAAACCGCCATGTCAGACAACTTTGGATCCGCCGACACACACGCGAGTCGGGATCCGCTAGGGCGACGACCACTGAGCGGACTCGAAGAGAGGGTCTACGCAAGAATCCGGTCCGGGGGGTGGGGTGAGACGGGGAGGGAAAAGTTCGGACTCGAGTTACCTCGGAAGAACTCTCGTAGTCGTAGAAGTCGGGTCTGTCGCAGAAGCACCCGGGACCAAGGCTTTCCGGAAACCAAAAAGAAGAACTTCGTTAAGTACCGACACGGCCCAGAACCGCCGACGGGAACCCGGGGCAGGCCGCACCTCACGTCCCCCGACGCCCGACGCCCGAAGGGGACGCCAAGAAGGGCAGCGTCTCGTGTGCGACCGCCCGCGCGCCCGAGACCTCGCCACCACGAGCAGTCCGAATCAGCGGGGCACCGTACACCCTGGAAGGGTCTGGTCCCTAATTTGGGCACAGGGGACGCGACCGGCCGTCTCGGAATCTGCGACCTGGTGGTACCCCAGGACTTTCCCGAAAGTCTGGACCGGAAACCCTAGACCTCCCTCAACGGAACGTCGGCACGCTCCGGGGCGCGAGAGCCGACAGACAGGGAAACTAGGGGCGGACGACTGACAAAGACTCGACACCAGAGACACGAGGACGGGGACGTACGCCGGCACCGTCGGGGGGGCGCGGGGGTCGTGAAGGACGAAGGACGGGACTCCGACGACAGGTGAACTCGGGGAAGAGTCCGGGCGACGGCGGACCACCTTTGGGGGAGGGACGGAAGGCGACTCGACACCGAAGACAAACTCCCAAGGGCCCTCCGTCGCGGTCGAGCGTGAGGCCGAGGACCGCATCTCGACGTTGTCGACGTCGAGTCTCGGACAGCGACAGTCTCGTCCTCACCCGAAGAGTGACCACACCGAGGGCGCGTCGGGAGAAAGGACGGGACGAGAGGAGTCGTGGAGAACGATTACATGACACATAAAATGCATGAGTGAAACAGAAAAAGGAAGTGACCTTATACGCGAGGTTCTCCCGTCGAGAAAGACACATAAAAGAGCGGTCTTCGTCCCGAGCCAATCAGTCAAGTCAGGAGTCGACACAAGGTCCCTGACGTCACGCGGTCCGGAGGGACAGGTAGTGGTCGAGACGGGAGTCTGTAGAACCCGTGGTTTTGCTCACCTACTCGCGCACTTCTTTACTCGTCTATGTCCTACTCTCTGACTTTCCGGCCGTGCCCGCCGGACTCGACGAAGTGGACGTCTCGAAACACGAAAGTGGTGGAACAAAGTGAGAGCGAAGGAAAGAACAGGTGAATCTCACAGACCAGAAAAAGTCCAAACATCATCAAGTGAGTCAGCACAGGTTGAGAGACGCTGGGGTACCTGCCGCCGTGTGGTCCGGAGGGACAGGTAGTGGTAGAGGGCCTCGACGTGTTTGAGTACAGGTAGCCCAGCCACTACGGCAGGTCGGTAGAGTAGAGACAGTCAGGCAGACAAGAACGGGAGTCGGAGGGGGTCGTGGTCAGAAAAGATTGTGCAGTCGGGAAGCGTAGTCCACCGGTTTCATAATCTCGAAGTCGAAGTCGTAGTCAGGAAGGTTACTTATAAGTCCTAACTAAAGGAAATCCTAACTGACCAAACTAGAGGAACGTCAGGTTCCCGGGTTCAGGTTGAAGAGGTCGTGGTGTCAAGTTTTCGTACTTACGGAACCGCGAGTCGGAAGAATTACAAGACTGAGAGTGTAGGTATGCACTGACGACGTCTGTGGTATCGAAACCGGTATGCCTGGAAACAGGCGTTTCACTGCGGAGACGAAAGCTTACACGACAGCTCCAAACGGGAGGCGACGCATTACCTCCAGACAAATCGCAAGGACTACGAACGAACGAGAGGCAAGCGAAGGTCGCCCGCAAGAACTCAGAGGGGGTCGAGTGCGTGAGAGAAACGAGGGGTTCGAAAGGACAGAAGCCGAGGACAAAGGTCAGGTTGAGGAGACGTCGCCGGACTGACGAAACCCCCTTATCAACGAGACAGGCAGGACCAAACCTCCGTTCACCTTTCCGGACCGTACCGGGTAGTCAGAAAGGTCCTACTCTCACAGCAAAGGACTGAGAGTAAACCGGACCTGCTACGTAGGCGTCTACTCTGAAGAGAGGAGTAGTCTTTCACCAGGACCCCCGGGGGCTCCGCAGTGCAGTCGGTCGCGGACACCCAAATTTGGACGACGACGACAACACACCACCCGAAGACACAAGTTCGACGAATTCTGACGACTTGTAACGAAAAGGGGTCACTCTACATTAACTGTAGATCATTTTAAGTGGGCAAACTTCACATACACGTCAAGGGACCCAAATCTCTCTAACCACGTCAACACATGTGCGACAGTGGTGCCAATTCTGTGTCTCGGGGGTCTACCGCGGGACGGGCGACCCACCACCGGGAGGGGGGGCGTCGGGGACCGCGCCAGAGACAGGCGCTCCGAGACGACAGAGGTCCCGCGGCGCACACGGCGAACCGGGCCGCATTGCGAGGCTCGCAACACGCGGAGCAAGAGTGACGCACTCGACGTCTCTGTCCGACGTCGACACACCCGGACGAGTAGCAGCCACACGCAAAGACAGTAGAGGTCTGAACCCGACGGGACTCGGCTCGACAACACTCGCAGGAACACGTCCAGAAAGACGTCTGTCGGAGACATACGCACTGACCGGACCAAACGAGGTCAGACCAACTCTTGAACCGTAGACGGACACTTCCCTCAGTCGGAGTAACTCCGCGGACCTTCCGCAGGACAGAACATACAGAAAACCTCGGAGCATTTCACTCAACTCTACACGACGACGAGGACCAGAAGAGACCTCTCAAACAAGTCACCACCATCCCCCCCACACACCACCACCCCCACACACGTCCCAGTCACCACACATACCACAACCACTACAAACATGTCACAGCCACCCCATACATATAACATCACCGACACCACACACACCACCACCCCCACACACGTCCCAGTCACCACACATACCACAACCACCCTACATACATAACATCACCGTCACCACACATCACCACCGCCCCCATACACATATATCACCCCCCACACACACATATATCACCCCAGACACAGATATCACCCCCCACACACACATCACCACCGCCCCCACACATATATATCACCCCACACACACATCGCCACCGCCCACACTCATATATCACCCCACACACACACATCGCCACCGCCCCCCCANCACCGACACCACACACACCACCACCCCCACACACGTCCCAGTCACCACACATACCACAACCACCCTACATACATAACATCACCGTCACCACACATCACCACCGCCCCCATACACATATATCACCCCCCACACACACATATATCACCCCAGACACAGATATCACGCCCCACACACACATCACCACCGCCCCCACACATATATATCACCCCACACACACATCGCCACCGCCCCCACACACATATATCACCCGACACACACATATCACCCCCCACACATATATCACCCCACACACACACAGATCACCACACACACACACATCACCACTACACATATGACATGTGCCGTAGTCAAGTCAAGTCAGCTAGTCAGCACAGGCTGAGGGGGGTACTTAGCGTCGTGCGGTCCGGAGGGACAGGTAGTGGTAGAGGGTCTCAAGTGAGTCTCAGTGCGGGTAGCTTAGTGACTACGGTAGGTCGGTAGAGTAGGAGCCAGCAGGGGAAGAGGAGGACGGGGGTTAGGGAGGGTCGTAGTCGCAAAAAAGGTTACTCAGTTGAGAAGCGTACTCCACCAGTCTCATGACCTCAAAGTAGAAATCGTAGTCAGGAAGGTTTCTTTAGGGTCCCAACTAGAGGAAGTCTTACCTGACCAACCTAGAGGAACGTCAGGTTCCCTGAGAGTTCTCAGAAGAGGTTGTGGTGCCAAGTTTTCGTAGTTAAGAAACCGTGAGTCGGAAGAGGTGTCAGGTTGAGAGTGTAGGTATGTACTGGTGTCCCTTTTGGTATCGGAACTGATCTGCCTGGAATCAGCCGATTCATTACAGAGACGAAAACTTATACGACAGATCCAACCAGTATTGAAAAGAAGGTTCCTCATTCGCAGAAAATTAAAGTACCGACGTCAGTGGTAGACGTCACTAAAACCTCGGGATTTTTTATTTCAGACTGTGACAAAGGTGACAAAGGGGTAGATAAAGGTTACTTCACTACCCTGGTCTACGGTACTAGAAGCAAAAGACTTACAACTCGAAATTCGGTTGAAAAAGTGAGAGGAGAAAGTCAAAGTAGTTCTCCGAAAACTCAAGGAGAAGTGAAAGACTGTATTCCCACCACAGTAGACATATAGACTCCAATAACTATAAAGAGGGCCGTTAGAACTAAGGTCGAACACGAAGAAGGTCAGGTCGCAAAGAGTACTACATGAGACGTATCTTCAATCTATTCGTCCCACTGTTATATGTCGGCACTGCATGAGGAAAAGGATAAACCTCGGTCAGACAACAAGGTACAGGTCAAGATTGACAACGAAGGACTGGGCGTATGTCTAAAGAGTTCTCCGTCCAGTCCACCAGACCATAACGGTAGAGAAAGTCTTAAAAGGTGTCAAATAACACTAGGTGTGTCAGTTTCCGAAACCGTATCAGTTATTTCGTCTTTATCTACAAAAAGACCTTGAGAGAACGAAAAAGGTACTAGGTCGCCTACAACCGTTAAACTAGAGACCAAGGAGACGGAAAAGATTTTGGTCGAACTTGTAGTCCCTCAAGTACCAAGTGCATAACGACTTCGGACCGAACCTCTTAAAACTCGTAATGAAATGATCGCACACTCTACTCACGTTAACACGCCATCAAACTCGTAAGAAACTGTAACGGAACAGCCACCACCACACACATCACCGTCACCACACATCACCACCGCCCCCACACACATATATCACCACTACACACGCCACCACCGCCCCCACCAGGAAGAGGACACCCCCGTCACGGTCCGGCGCGGACGTCTTGACAGCCCACTCCGACCGGGACCTCGACCGTGCCGGGGCGCAGAGCCCGCGACGGGGTACGACCACGCCCGGCCCGACCCCGAGAGGGCTGTGGGGTCCGGAGAAGGCGCCGGGGAAGAGGGAGGGGGCGGGACACAGACCCCGGTCCACACGGACGGACGACTGGGACGGGACTCCACCCCGCAGACTCCCAGACCCGACCCCGGGGTCGCCCCTTCCGGACGCGAACCAACTCCTCTTCCGACCGGTGGGAACCGGAGCCCGTGAGCGACACTCACGTCGACCCGGAGACACGACGGGGGAGCCGGTTGCGGGGACCCGGACCGTGACAGCCCGCCCGGATCCGGAGCCCGCACCCCCGGCACGGTCACAGGGGAACCAGTCCCTGCACGACTCGCTCCGGGTGCCTGGGTCACGACTTGCGTGAGGCAGAGGTCTCCGGTACGGGCCGGAGGGGCGAGGCACGGAAGGGCGGGATGTCCGGAGTGAGTCTCGGACCACGGCTCTGGCACAGGGCGCGCCTGTGGCTCTTCGGAGCCAAAGTCTACAGGTGGACCTAGGGTCGAGAGGTCAGTGCCCGGACTCACACAGACAGGGTCCTCAGAGGCGGGAGGGGTCGGGAGGGGGCCGGGGTCGGGGAGGCGGACCCGGACGAGGGGCGACGGGTGGCCGGGCGACCCAGGGGACCGGGGAGGCGGACCCGGACGAGGGGCGACGGGTGGCCGGGCGACCCAGGACGGACTACCCTCCCCGGGCCGGACCTCACGACGGGACCGGTGGGGCGACCCGGGCCCTGACGGGTCCGGGATGATTGTGAGGTGCCAGAGGGACGCCGGCTCCTCGGGTGGAGGACCCATACGGGGGGCCCCGGGTCCACCGGACACCAACAGCAGGAAAGGAGGAGGTCGGGTCCGCGTAGGCGGAGGTTGGAGTGAGGGGGGTAGTGGCGGGGGCCCAGTGTCGGAGGACGGAAGAGGTGTCGCCCCGTCCCGACCCCCCACGTAAAACTTGAAAACGAAGTCAAAGAACTTGTCTATTCTGCAAAAGGCAAACAAAAGTTCAGCACATACACACACATCAGTGAGGCAGCACGGACTGAGAGACACTGGGACACCTGACATCGGGCGGTCCGAGGAGGCAGGTGCCCTAAGAGGCCTCTTCTTAAGACCCCGCTCAATGGCAAAGGAAGAGACCCCCTAGAAGGGTCTGGTCCCCAGCGTGGGCCCAGAGGGCGTCGCGTCCACCGAAGAAATGGTGGACTCGGGGGCCCCGTCGGGGACAAGTTCACCCGACGCCACTTCTCCACAGCCAGACACACGCCCCCAGACGACGTCAACGACGGCACGGATACCCATGTCGTGGGACGAGTAGTGTAAACACGAAAAAGAAAGGAAAAAAATCGGTCAGAGCGACCTTCGGACAGTCAGCACGGAGGTTTCTCCTCGAACTTTTAGAAATCTTTGGGGACAGAAGGTGAGGCGAGGTAAGCCCTGACGACGACACACACGCCCCCCGCCACAGACCCACGGTCGGCGAGGGCCGGGGAGGCACGGGGGTCGCAGGAGAGGCGGGAGTGCCTCTGAGGCGACGACCGTCCGCACGAGGCGAGACGAGGAGGGGTCCCCGGGACGAGACGAGTCCCACGACCTCCACCACTACCGTCCACGGCGACCCAGGGCGCAACGTCTATCTGTGGCAGTCAGCACCCGGACCGAGGGGGCCAAGGAACAAGATCCCTCATCCCGTGTCTGCGGTGCCATTCCGTCCCGGTGCTGTCACACCCCGGAGGGGTAGAAGGTCCGGAGAAGGCTCCCGCCCCTCGACCTCGACGCACGGTCAACGAAATCCCTGCGCCGGGAGGACACGGGCAGAGTGGGCCTCCGGCCCCCCGTGGACGGGCGAGACGGACGGACGCGGACGTGTCCTCCTACCCGTGTCGTGCGTGTGTGCCCGCCGGGCCGGACGGGTCGTCGCCGGGGCGGCTCCGCGGGCGTCCCGACCGCCCAGAAAGAGCCACCGACGAGGGGGGACGGAAAGACGCACCCGAAGAAGGGATAGCCACAAATGCCAAGACGGCAGTGCACACGACCTTTGGACGAACGACGAGGCATCAAACTTGACGATCATCACACCCGAGTTGAAATTCACAACAGGTTAGCACCAATAAAGACAAAAGTTGTTACTTAACGAAAATCTTCATAAACATCCATAGGTTTGGATAGAGCACCTAATGAACGTTAGTATGACTGAAAATTGAATGACGACAATGACAACTCGGAGCACCGCACAGAATCTCACCAAGGAGCAGTCAGTCTATGTGATTATACACCACCACCAACAGGCCAGTGGGTAGGTACGGGTTGAGACACGGTGGGGGTTTCTGACGGCGCACGGTCCGGAACGACAGGGAGCGTAGAGGGCTCCAGACGGCACCAAGTACAGGCAACGTGACCCCTACGGCAGGTTGGAAGACGGGAGTCAGAAAGGGTCGTACTCCCCGAAAAGGTTACTCAACCGACAAGTGTAGTCTACTGGTTCTATGACCTCGAAGTCGTAGTCAGGAAGGTTGCTCCTAAGTCCCAACTGAAGGGCATTCTAACTGACCGACCCGGAGGAACGACAGGTCCCCTGAGAGTCCGTAGAAGAGGTCGTGGTGTCGAGTCTCCGCAGTCAGGAAACCGCAGACGGAAGAAGTACCAGGTCGAGAGTGTCGGCATACACTGGAGACCCTTCTGGTGCCGGAACTGATCTGGCTGAAAACGGGGGTCCCATTGCAGAGACGGAGGACTGTGCGACAGATCCGCACACTACCGCAAGGACGGTCCTTCGTCAGCGGAAGACCGAAGTACCGACGGCAGTGACAGGCGTCCCTAAGACTCGAGTCCTCTTCCTGGAGACGTGCCGAGGGCGTCAAAGGGGAAGATAAACGGCACTTTGTCACCCCGGCCCTCGGTACCAACGCCGAAGAAAGTGGAACTCAAAATTCGGCGAGAGAACGAGAAGTGGGAGTAGTTCCCCGAGAACTCAGGGAGAAGTGAAAGAGGTGGTCTCACCGCAGAAGGTGGAGAGACTCCAACAGCCACAAAGAGGGCGGACAGAACTAAGGTCGAACATCGAGTAGGTGGGCCGCAAAGAACACTACACGAGGCGCACGCCCAATCCGTCCTACCGTCGTCCGTCGGGACAGCGTTAGCAAAGAGTCAGAACTTGGCCAGCAAAGTGTGTCCCGAGATTGACGACGAAGAGCCGGGCGTGCGTGCAGAGAGTCCTCTGTCCGTTCTGCGGACCGTAGGGGTAGAGAAATTCTCGAAAGGTGTCTAACAAAACTAGGTGTGTCAGTTTGTGAAATCGTATCAGTCACTTTGTCCATCTAAAAAAGACCTTAAGGGAACGAAAGAGATACTAGGCCCCTTACAACCGTTAAACTAGAGACCAAGGAGAAGGGAAAGATTTTGGTCGAACCTGTATACTTTCAAGAACCAAACGTGTTACGATTCCGGATCGTACGTCTGAAAATTCGTGCTGGCAGGATCGTACCCTCTACTTACGCTGACGGGTCACCACTCGCGTAAGAAATCACGACGGGGAGAACCCTTGACCCTACTCCTGACCGGAAGAGGCCAGGGCACCGGCGACGACCCAGAAGGTCTAAACGAATGTATAACTTACGTCGTGGAGCTACCGTAGTGGGAAGGGTCCAAAACTCATTGAGATGACCTTAGGGCGGCGGAGGCGACCGTAGTGGTGGTCGTCATGAAGGATTCCGGGCGAACCGAAGCGAAAGGCCTTACAGACCGAGACCGACCGGCCGGCGTGTCCGCGTCACTAGGTCCAGTAGTCGTAGACAAGACACGTCAAGGCACACAAGCAGGGTAGAGAACGACCGGAGGGGTCGCAGACGTCCGGAGACGGCAGAGACAGGAAATAACACGGTGGGAACCGGTTTACAGGGGAAAGGGAAAAAGGACGCCTCAGCGCCCGAAGGACGAAAACAACGAAGGAAGGTCGAAAAACGTCACGAGCGACTTCTTCCGGAAAAGCGGAGAGACACGACGAGAAACCTCGAGACGCGTGTTACCCCACGCGGAAAGAGGAAGAGGGAGCGAAAGGTGAAGAGAGGAAGAATGTCGACAAACGTCCCGGAGGAGTCTCTGGGTGACACGGAAGACCAAGAGGGAAGAGAAACCCTACCGAAACGAACGAACGGAACGACACGTCATAATGTCTAGAGGCAGGTATCAAGAAGTCCTTGTGATAATTGTCCTAGGTTAGGGAACTTAGATAAGTAACGGGGGGAACGTATAAGTGTCCCTAAACTAAATTCAACATGGACCGACCAGATCACCAAAAGGGACGAGACAAATCAAAATCAGACTTAAAACGATACTCTTCGACTACTAGACTCGGTGTCAGTCGAGGTCCAGAACAAAAACGACTGACATATGTCGAAGAGGTAGAAACCGATGTTTCTTGCATTAGTCAAACTAAAACCATAACTGGTAAACCACTACAGGTACACACTTCAACAGAGAACACAACAACTTTTTTCCATAAACGACACTGGTCACGCAAGAGAACCGTCTTAAGTCAATCGGAAACGGGCCGAAATAAAACAAGAGGTTCCGGTTTGAACGGTCAATGAACTCCATAGAGAACTGAAGGATGAAAACGTAAGGTCAGGGGTCACTACTCATCCTGTATGGAAGAAAACGACAATCAAGATCGTCCAGAAGACACAGAAGTATCTTCACAAGTGGAAGTCGAAGAAACGGTAGTCACCATCCCCGCAGTCAAGTCCGCGAGCCAGTACAGACTGAGAGACGCTGGGGTACCTGGCGCCGTGTGGCACGAAGGGACAGGTAGTAGTTGAGGGCCTCGGACGAGTCTGAGTGCAGGCTCAACCACTACGGTAGGTCTGTAGAGCAGGAGACGGTAGGGGAAGAGGAGGACGGAAGTTAGGAAAGGTCGTAGTCCCAGAAAAGCTCACTCAGTCAGTGTCATACTTTCCCACTCCCGTATCTGAACCGAATGTACAACTTATCGAACGGAACTTTTACTTGACTCTAGTAAGACAGTGAAAACTCCAACGTGGGTTCACGACGTAAAACCTGAGAACAACTGAAACTCCCGAAGAGGGAAAGAAGACACCCTAAGAACGGTGTCATCATCTATATTACCAGTAGACTTAATTTAAACGGGCAAGGGTAGGTAAGACCTAAGGATTCTACAACTACAAATAAGAACGGTAGAGGACGAACCGGCGCAGGCTGACTAGAACCGAGTGCCCGGGTTGTGCGGTCCAAGGACCCGTCGTGACAACCGTCGTAGTCTGGGCGAGAGCGGTGGTCCGCGCAGGTGTCGACTCGCAGGAAAGGCGAGACCGGGTCGAGTGAGAACGACCCCGACGATCATCGAGAGGAGGCGAGAGGGGTCATCGTATAGCCTGTGGAAGGCTGGGCCCCCTGAGTGGAAGGCCACAGAGTATAGAAAAACAGGAGAATGCGTCGAGTACTCCAAGAGCACCGTTCATATGACCCTGCCAAACGGTAAGGGAGGAGGTCCCCGAGTGCAAAACAATCTTGAGAGGCAGTACTGGGTAGCGGAGTCAGAGCATTGTGCACCGATCCAAAAAGACTCACAACGTGCGCACGAACTTCGACAGAGGAGTCGGAAGCCCATCTCCTGAGGCGGGCGCGAACGAGCGGGCACAATCAGCGCGCGAAAGAACCGAAACACACACGGACGAGAGTCAGAGACTCAATCCACCACCCGTACAGGAGGGCACTCACACACGGGAAAAAAGAGTTTTCAAAAGGTCAAAACGGGAGGTCCAAAATCCCGAGACGACCTACCTGCGTCCGACGACTACTTCGGGTCGGCAACGGGCGACCACACTGCCGGAGAGGGAGAGAGGAGTCCCGGGGAACAAGTGACAGCCCCGCGTGCTCACGAGAGGGAGGGAGGAGGGGAAGGGCGTTGGGCCATGAGAGTCGACGAAGTCCGACACAGAACATTCACCAGAAGATCAGTGAAGAACTCAGTCGTATCGTCACGTAGAGTAAACCAGAGAACTCTTCGCTAAAGTATAAAAAATAACTCTATTTCAACTATGTGTCAAAGTCCACATGTCGTCACTAAGTGTTAAAAATTTCCAATACAAGGTAAATATCAGTCATTCCGACTCGCGGCTTCTTAACTACGAAAACTTTACACCACGACCTCTTCTGAGAACTTTCAAAAGAACCAGTCGTTCCTCTAGGTTCGTCAGGTAGGATTTCCTTTAGTTGGGACTTGTAAGTAACCTTCCTGACTACGACTTCGACTTCGAGGTTATGAAACCGGTGGACTATACTTCTCGACTGAGTGACCTTTTCTAAGACTACGACCCTTTCTAACTTCCGTTCTCTTCTTCCTCCACCGTCTCCTACTCTACCAAGTTATCGAAGGGGCTGAGTTATCTCTACTCAAACTCGTTCGAGACCCTCTATCACCTCCTGCCTTCCCGAACTGCACGACGTCAGGTACCCCAGGGTTTCTCAGTCTGTGTCGAATCACTGACTTGTTATCAACCGTATTTTGTGACCGAGACAAGGGGACGGGACGTGTCGGATAGGAGTGCATAAGGAACGAATAGAGTACACATGCGCCACCAGACGCAGAGGGCTGGCGTCGGGGAGGGACGGCGAGGGCGGAGGGAAACGGACGACTACGGGCGCTCGACTGAGACGCGACTCTCAGACGAAGAGACAGACCCATACGAGTGAAAGCGAGGTGCCAAGTCTGAGGTGCACGCATTCGGTGCGGTATGTCATGGACCGGAAGAGACCGAAAGAGAGAATCGTATTACGGGAAGTTCAGGTAGGCACACCGACACCGACACTGAAAGAGGAAAAGACCGCCGACTCGTCACAAGCTAACACGTGCGCACATACACACGTGCTGGAGACAGGCAAGTAGGCAGCTACCGGCAAATCCACCGAAGGTACAGGGCCGACGACATTTGCCACGACGACACTTGCGACCACACGCACACAGAAAAGTGTGATCACAGAAGTAAAAGAGGTCTACAGACGGGCCCTGACCTCAACGGTCCAACACACAGTCGAGACAACCAGCAAAGGACCCCTTCGAGGAGCAACGGAGCGCATCCCCGACGGGGTCAAACGGAAGGGTGGTCGTCCCACGTCCCAAGAGAAAAGGGCGTAGGAGTGGTCACCAACAATTAGCACCAGAAAAGCTACTGTCTGTAAGACTGTCCATTCTCCACAATTAGAGCAACACCAAAACTACACGTAAACTCTTCGATAAAGGAAAAAATTTTTTTATAAATAAAGAAACCGACTCGGTTCAGAATCAACGCCGTACGACCTAGAAAGTCAACGTCGGACACCCTAGAAGATCAATGGACTAGTCCCTAGTTTGGGTCCGGGAGATGTGACCCTAGTGTCTCAGAATCGACGTCCTGGCGGCCCCTTCAGGACCCGTCGACAAAGGAGTACCGCCTTACTTAGGAACAGCGGAGGTCACTGGCGCTAGAGAGACCCAACTAAAGACGACGTCGCTCCGGGGGCCAGTCCGGAGCGGGAAGTAGGCGAGGGGAGGGGGAGGGGGTCGTGGAGGACGAGGAGAAGGACTCGACGTGCGGGAGTGGGGGCAGGGAGACGTCCCGACAGGACAAGAAGACCTCAAGACTTGAGATGTCTCTCCCCAGTGCGCCACACACAACGAAACGCAGGCCGGAGAGCGAGTCGCAGTACAAACCCTAGGTAGTGGCGGAATCAGAGGCAAAGCAACGACAACGACAAGTCCCCGAGTCACAGGACGACAATCACTGGCGCCGGCCGTCGTGCGGGCCTGAGGGACAGGACGTGGGAGACGGCCTCGAGTGAGTCTGAGTGCAGGTGACTCAGTCACTACAGTAGGCTGGTTGAGTAGGAGACAACTGGGGAAGAGGAGGGCGGAAGTTAGGAAGGGTCGTAGTCCTGGAAAAGGTCACTCAGTCGAGAAGGGTAGTCCACCGGTTTCATGACCTCGAAGTCGCAGTCGTAGTCAGGAAGGTTACTTATACGTCCTGACTAGAGGAAATCCTACCTGACCAAACTAGAGGAACGTCACGTTCCCTGAGAGTTCTCAGAAGAGGTTGTGGGGTCAACTTTTCGTAGTCGAGAAGTCACGAGTCGGAAGAAATGTCAAATCGAGAGTGTAGGTATGAACTGACGACCCCTATGGTATCGAAACTGATCTACCTGGAAAGAGTCCTTTCATTACGGAGACAAAAAATTACGTGACAGATCTGAACAGTATCGAAAAGAAGGTTCCTCATTCACAGAAAATTAGTCAGAGTACCGACGTCAGTGGCAGATGTCACTAAAACCTCGAGTTCTTTCATCAAACAGTCATAAAGTGACAAAGGGGTAGACAAACGGTACTTCACTACCCTGACCGACGGTAGTACAATCAAAAGACTTACAACACAATACGGTCGAAAAAGTGAGAGGAGAAAGTGGATGTAGTTCTCCGAGAAATCAAGGACATATGAAAACCGGTATTCCCACCACAGTAATCGTAATAGACTCTAATAACTATAAAGAGGACCGTTGGAACTAAGATCGAACACGAAGTAGGTCGGGTCGCAAAGAGTACTATATGAGACGTGTATTTAATTTTTATTCGTCCCACTGTCATATGTCGGAACTGCATGTGGAAAAGGACAAACCTTGGTCAGACAACAAGGTACAGGTCAAGATTGACAACGAAGAACTGAACGTATATCCAAAGAGTTCTCCGTCCAGTCCACCAGACCATAAGGGTAGCGAACTTCTTAAAAGGTGTCAAATAACACTAGTTGTGTCAGTTTCCG
Source organism: Capra ibex (assembly GCA_006410555.1). Taxonomy (NCBI): domain Eukaryota; kingdom Metazoa; phylum Chordata; class Mammalia; order Artiodactyla; family Bovidae; genus Capra; species Capra ibex. The sequence goes on from SJYO01041852.1 coordinate 96,539,515, forward strand.
AAACCGTATCAGTTATTTCGTCTTTATTTATGAAAAGACCTTAAGAGAACGAAAAAGGTACTAGGTCGTCTACAAGCGTTAAACTAGAGACCAAGGAGACGGAAAAGATTTTGGTCGAACTTGTAGCCTTTCAAGTGCCAAGTGCATAACGACTTCGGACCGAACCTCTTAAAACTCGTACTGAAATGATCGCACACTCTACTCACGTTAACACGCCATCAAACTCGTAAGAAACCGTAACGGAAAGAAACCCTAACCTTACTTTCGACTGGAAAAGGTCAGGTCACCGGTGACGACTCAAAAGGTTTAAACGACCGTATGACTCACGTCGTGAAAGTGTCGTAGTAGAAAGTCCTAAACTTTGTCGAGTTGACCTTAAGGTAGTGGAGGTGATCGAAACAAGTATCGCTTCGAAGGATTCTACGTGAACTAAACGGAAGGTTATACAGACCGAGACCCACTCACTAGTGTGGTAGTACTCATAGACCCAGTAATTCTAAAAAAACATATCAAGAAGAGACATAAGAACGGTGGAGAAGAATTAGAGAAGACGAACAATCCAGGTATGACAAAGACAGGAAATAACACGGGTAAAGACGTACTTTACAAGGAGACCATTGAGACTAAAAGAACTTCCCTAGAGACCCAAAAGGGTAAGAAAATAAAAGGGGACAAAGAAACGTAACGAGTGAGTCCTTCGGAGGGAAGAGAGAGGAACGACAAGAAACCTCGAGACGTAAGTTCGCTTATGAAGAAAGGGAAAGAGGAAACGGAAAGCACAGAGAAGAAAAGTGTCGATAAACGTCCCGGAGGAGTCTGTCGGTAAAACGGAAAACCGCAAAGAAAAAGAACCACTACCAGAACGAGGGACAGAGGACATGTCACAATGTTTGGAGACAGGTATCAAGAAGTCCGTGAGATAGTCTAGATTAGGGAACTTAGATAAACAGCGAAAGTGACATATTAGTATTCCCTAAACTAAATCCATCACCAAAAGGGATGAAAGAAGTCAAATTTAAACCTTAAAATGTCATTCTTCAAGTACTAGACTCGGTGTCAGTCGAGGACCAGAACAAAAACAACTGACATATCTCGAAGAGGTAGAAACTGACGTTTCTTATATTAGTTAGACTAAAACCACAACTGGTAGACCACTACAGACATTCAACAGAGAACACAACAACCTTCTCCCACAAACGATACTGGTCACGCAAGAGAACCGTTTTGAGACAATCGGAAACGGGACGAAGTAAGACATGAGGTCCCGGTCTGAACGGACAATGGGGTGCATAGAGGACTGAAGGACGAAAACGTAGGGTCAGGGGACACTACTTTTCCTGTAGAAAAAAACAACAATCAAGAGTTTCCAGAATATCCAGAAGTGTCTTGACAAGTCGAAGAAACCGTAATCACTAACCTTGTATCTGAACCTAATGACTATGACTTACCAAACGGAACCTTTGCTTGGTTCTAGTAAGACAGTAAAAACTCTAACGTGGGTTCATGACGTAAAGCCTGAGAGAACAACTGATACTCCCGATGAGGTAAAGAAGATTCCCTTAGAACGGGTGTCATCATCTATGTCACCAGTAAACCTCATTTAAACGGGTAAGGTCAGGTAAAAACAAGTGACTAAGGATTCGACAGCTGCAAGTGAGAACGGTAGAGGACAATCTGGTGAAGGCTAAACGGACCTAAGCACCTGGACTGTAAGGTCCGAGGACACGCCGAAGGCAGTCGTCAGTGTGGGCGTCGACCGACGACAAGAGTGAAACTGAGGTACAGAGGTGAGAAGACCGCGACAAAGAGGTGACTAGAGGTCGTCGTGTAACCCGTAGATCGGTTGGACCCCTCAAGGAGAAAGTCGCAGCGTAGAACAACGGAAAAGTATGACAAGTACTCCAAGAGTTCCGTTCTTATGACTTCACCAAACCGTAAGGGAAGAGGTCCCCTGGTATAAAACAGTCTCGAGAGGTGGCACTGGGTAGACAGAGCCCACCGGGGTGTGCCGTACCGAGTATCAAAGTGACTCAGTCCGCGCCGACACCCGGCACACCGGTCGGACCCGCCAATATACGACAGGCGGACACAGACTGCCAAGGCAACAGTCCGCGCCGACACCCGGGACACCGGTCGAACCCAACAATACATGACAGGCGGACACACTCGACTATGACGGAATACAAACCAAAGGTCTAAAACGACACGGCTGACTGGTGTCCAAACGTGTAGGACAACATATATGTGCATCGTTTCCCTAACGACTCAGTGTCCCAGTCGAGTCGACCGTGTCTTAGGTGGACGCTACCCCCTTCGGGTCAAGCTAGGGACCCAACCCTTCCGGAGGACCTCCTCCCAATCCGAAGTGAGAGACCATTAGAACCCGAAGGGACCGCCGCGTCCTCCATTTCTGAGACGGACGTTACACCCTCAGGCCCCAAGCTAGGGACCCAACCCTTCGAGGGGACCTCCTCCCGTACCGTTGGGTGAGGTTATAAGAACGGACCCCTTGGGGCACCTGTCTCCTCGGACCACCCGATGTCCGGACCCCAGAGTCTCAGCCTGTGCTGACTCGCTGATTTCTGTCGAGTCCCAATTCTAACTTTCGCATAAAAAAACTACTTTTGATAAAGGTTTTGTTTTATTATCTCGTCGTGATAAAAATCTAGAACAAGTGTAAACCTACCATCTTCTGTCGACCGGAGAAGACAGACGAACATGCAATCCACCAAACTAACTTCAACATCGATAGTGCAAAAGTCTATTGAGACCTAAAAGAGACCACGGTGTGGGTGGACACTGTCCATCGTCAAAGAGAACCAATCGACGTCGTGAGACTTCCTTAGAGGACGGGTGTGAACTCACACGTCGTGGTGCACGACCAGTAAACGTGTCACTATACGATGGGTCCTTCCCTCTCGAAGGTCTATCCCTGCGGAAAGTCGTAGGTCCAAACAAACAAACAAACAAACAAACAAACAAAATGCTCAGTGTAAACAATGACGGTGACTATAGAAGTCTTTCCACAGGTTTACACCTACGCGAAAGTTCGGGAGTCATTACCTGTGTACAAAAGGTCTGAAAAAAAACGACCTTTCGAGGTCAAAACACTGACCGACGTTCATCGTAGTCGACAAAAGGAACTTCTCTGTCCGAATAAAGTAAGTAAAAACTCTTTTACAGACTGTCATAGGTTCAGACTTATACGTCTACCCAGACAGTCCGGAGACAGGTCCGTCTAACTTCAAAGGCCCTGTCACCCCAAGTGAGCCACACGTCGACACAAGAAGTCGCGTAACGTCCTCACGAGGTACGTCTGAGCACAAAGCAGTGAAACCTGCAAGTCTTCTGCACGAGTTCCCAATCCCAGTCGCGTCAGTGACGGAGCCGTCGTAGTGCCTGTGGGCCTTCACCGCGACTGGCAAGTCGAGTCACGGACGACGGCTGCTCGCGCCGCCGAGGCCTCGCGCGACGCGACACCCAAAACGCTACCGGCACCGTCTCACACACGTCTCTCTTGCCGGAGAGTGGAACGCGAGCAGTTTAGACGGAACCAGTAAGAACCAAGAAAGGCAAAGACACATTAACTTTTAATAGAACAACAAAGGCGTGTACGTGTGTGTCTGTTGACGGTCGTGTGTATGTATGTATGTCTTCTTTGTGGGACAACTCTAGACTGACCTTACGGTGACTGACATTCAACCCTCCTCCTCTTAAGTAAAGAAAGATCATAATTCAAAAGACTAGGGTATTCGTACCTGAGAAAGCGGTGAATGTTTACAAGGTACAAACAAACATAATACGGAAACGTCGAATTTTTTTTTAGATGAGTCAATGAACTGAAAATAAAGACGATAAAGTCACTAAAAAAAAAGAAGGAAAAGGAAATAACCGTATCTGTATTGGCTACAGAGAAAATTGAACGATTGACCTGTAACGATCTGGGAAGGTGGGTAGACTGACATCCAGTATTGAAGTGAAGACAGTTCACCTTAGGGGCCAAAATAAAAGTTCTAAACGTTAAAGTCCCCGAAAGGACCACCGAGTCACCATCTCTTAGACGGAAGTTCACGTCCTCTCTGTCCAAGTCAGGGAGTAACCCCTTCTCGGGTGTACGGGACCTCGTCGATTCGGACACCGGGCGTTGGCGACTCGGACACAGGTCTCGGACCCTCGGAGCCAAGGACCTCGGGCGCACGGGACCTCGGGCCCGAGACGTTCGTCTCCTCGGGACGGCACTCTTCCGGCGGGGGTCGTCTCTGGAACCGGTCCGGACACAGTCACCTCGCCGCCGTCGCCGTCTCCGGCCCGACTCGGGACTCGTCAGTGAGTCGCCGCCCCTTCGACTCGGGCGTGCCGCTCCCCGCCCACCGACTCTCGGACGGACGGGCACGTCCCCGTGTCCGAGTTAGGACCCTACGCCAGACCCCTACAGTGTCTGCGGTGTCTCGTGGACGTGGACTCGCGGTGTCGACGGCTCGGTCGCGAGGGTCGTTCTCTTCGGGGCGTTGCCCTCCGGGCACGTGGCGTTTCTTCCATCGGAGAGGGGTTTGATCTCTTCTGGGTCGCATCGGTCTTTATTCAGTCCAAATTTTGCCTCACTCCCCCGACTACGAAGTCCGTGAAGTGACACGCCCCTCCTCTCCCACCTGGGCCCTCCCTGCCACTCCGACTCCCCCGGAGCCTTCCCTGCACTTCGTCACTTCCCCTCTCGACCCTCAGCCACTCCCAAACGGAAAGGAAGTGTAGGAAAAACAACGACACATTACAAACTAGATGCACACTTGCACGTATATCACACGTACAACATCCCCTATCACTCGGGGCCGGTCGTGATCTTTAGTCTGGCAGCACGTGGCGGGACGCGTAGAGAGAAAGGGAGGGGAAGACTCTATCGGTGCCGGGAGAGTACAAATGGTAAGGGAATAAAAGAATTCGGGAAATTTTTGCGGACATACACACACTACCCACAGGAGCATCGAACAGCAGTGGAGAGAACTGGGCGCACTCTCACCACACACACACAGCGGAAGCAAACGCTCTCGGAGCACGACAGACCCGCCGACACCAAAGGGAAGCGCGACCGCAACAATTAAGCGAGAAGTGGACGATGGCAAGTGCATGCTAAATCACGTAAGACAAGACACTGAGTAAGTAGTCATTAAAACACGACTTGACACCTGTTTTCTGTCAGAAAAGTTATATGTAACAAGACCATGTTAAACTATAAGTGTACTCTTTCTTACTATGAACCGGGTACAGAATTGGTGAGCCTTTGTAGTTGAGTCTTACCCGGCATCTGAAGTCAGTTGAGTCTTACCCGGCATCTGAAGTCACCTTGTAGGCTTTCAGACTTTGAGGATCCTTTATTTGGAGGAACTACACCAGAGTCTTCACTCAAAAACCTAAACGGTAGATTTAGCGTTCGTTGTTTTACTTTTTATTTGTCGACCCCGGTGTACTTCCATTTCTCGAAGACGTGTATCGTTTTCTGGTGGTTCTTTCACTTCTCTAGACGTCTTACCTTCCCGTTTGGTGTATAGACTAGTCCCGTTATGGGTCTTACGTAGTCCCTGAGCGATGGTGAGTCGTTCTTTGGTTCGCCGGGTCCACTTTTCACCAGGTCGCCAAGTCTCGGAGGACCAGTGCCCAGCGCAGAAGGACGGAGCACTGAGACAACGACCGACACCTACAACACGCGGCATACACCAACTCCACGCCCCGGAAATTTCGGCGCACCCGGAACCCGTCTCGGATCACTGACTTCCATCGGACAGACTCTCCACGCCGCCGCCGACTCGCGCCCCTCGAGCGAGGAGGAGACAGTCACCCTTTGCAAGGAGGGCCTAGAGCGGGCTCGGACGGGGCCGCGGACCGACTCCGGGACGACGAGGGCTCGTCACCGACCGTCCAGTCTTTCCCCGGGCGGGAGCACCCTGTCTCGAACAGCACCCCTTCTGCCCAGCGTCAAACAGTGCTGGCCCCCCAGTCCCGGCCGTCGCGAGACGACCACACCTGTCCGAGTGACCTTGCGTTCCTCACTCCCCGGCCGCTGTCCTCCGGCCACGTGTCCGGGCTCTCCCGCGACGCTCCCACGGTGGACCACGCGTCCCCGTCGGGACGCCCACCCGCCACCCAGGTCCCGTGCGGACCCCGCCCCGGCGACCCCCGACGTCGACCGCCCGAGCGGCCCGGGTCCTCGCCCCGTGCCGTCTCCCCGGCACCAGCGACCCGCCTCTCGTAGCCCAAACGTCGTCTCTCGACCAAGTTGTGGACGGGGGGTGTCACCCGTAGGAACGACTCCGCACCGACTACCCTAAGGAGACAGTGGCGGAGTGTCCGAGCCACCCAGTGCGAGACACAAGTCCCTGACCGCGTCAGTGACCTTCGTCTGGAAACAGGCCCTTGGGAACCTCCGGTCCTCCTGACGTCTCACAAGCGTGTGCGCCCACCGCTACCCCCGAGAGACGTCCCCTAGGCGTGCTGGAGGGCGCTCAGAATTTGTGGTGGACGACGCCGAACCTCCTGCCCAGGGGTCACACACTCGCACCAGCACCGTGGTGTCGTGGCTCCGGACCCCCCGTCGCCCCTGGAGTCGGCCGCCCGGGGCGTCACCAGTACCCACACGCACGTCCGTGTCGACGGTGGGGGTCGTGCCGGCGGGTGGGCGACGTCGACGGACGGGCCGGGACGACCAGTCTGGTAGCGGAGAGGCCCGCAGAAGTCCCGTCCTAACAGAACAGAAGTCCATAGGGCCACAGAGTAGACCGAGTCCGGAAGTCCAGCCCCACCCCCCGTCCCGACGGACAGGACCCAGGACCAATGGGGGAGACGGGGACTACGAGCGCCAGAGCGACACCGAGAGCCCCCGGGGTCGTAGGAGTGCCCGGACACCGTCTCCGAGAACGAGCAACCTCCAACACCAAAAGGACCCGACTCGACTCTACGGCGTGACCGGACGGACGACCCCTGACACCGCGGGGCAGGGGTGAGACGGAGGTCTCAGGAGGGTCCCAGAGAGTGCGTCGTCCTCGAAAGAGCCCCTAAGGAAGTACTGCAGTCCGGGACGGAGTCGAGCCCCCACCGAGGAACGAGGGCGGGGGTACGTACCCCGTAAACGAACGTGACCCAGAGGGGTCGAGACGGCGGTCACCCCGAACAGACCTGTGAGGTGAGTCGGGCGTCCCCACCCCCGCCCTGCTGCGTCAGGAGCCCAGGCGTCGGGGAGGGTACCCCTGGGACGAATACCGGCCCCACGACCCACCTCGACCGGCGGCCGGCTGACCGGGACCCCTTCTCGCACGTACGTGGAAGAACGGTGTGCACCCCCGGGTGTCAGGAATCTGGTCTCAGGTCCGGGGTAGGGCTCCCTGTCTCACGGTCGACGCACCCGGGGTCCTGGCACAAGACTCCGTCTTCCTCCACCCCCACCCCCAGACACGTCGCCCGGGCCCCGACACCAGAGGCACGACCGGTCCGACCCCCAGGTCAAGACTCGGACGAAGGGTGAACCAAGACACCCTGTCTGAGTTCTCTCACCGGCGGCCCCCAGGCGACTCGTACCCCCGCAGTGAACCCCCGCCACAGGGGGTCCTATCACCACCGTCAGTCCCGCGACCCCACCTTGACGAGAGAGAAAAAGAAAAACTACCTTCCTATTATCGAAAGGTCATAGCACAACCAAAGACGGGACGTAGTTGAACTGAGTCGGCAGCCGTATGTATACGGGGAGCGAGAATGAGAGGAGGGTGGACAGAGGGATAGGCTGGGGAAAGCCAACAGTCTCTCGGAACCAAACCCTCGACGAGAAAAATTTACTGACAGGAGCGCACCAATACTACACTGAAAATCTTCCAATTTCTTCATTAAGCCGGGGCCCGCTTTAAGAACTTACAGTTCTCTCTTTCGAGGGACCGTAACAGTCAACCTTACAAAGGAAAAATTGCACGTCTAAAATTGTAAAAAAGATTTTCCACAAAAGGACTTGTCAATCACCGATTAACCCGGTACTTGTCAATTGTACTGCGCAGACAAGGCGAGAGAGACTTCGTCCCAGTTCTGAAGGAAGAGGTGTGGGGCGAGTCGAGCGTCTGCCTCCGACCGTCACCACCCGCCGAGCGGGATCCGCGAGTCGGCTACGGGCACCGGTGGGGGCGCCTGGGACGAACGCGGACGCTCCGGACGTTGCTCGCGTCCATGGCGGGCCCGAGGGGGACGAGGGGGCGGGACTCCCGACGACCCTCCCGCCCCCGAGGGGCCCAGTCGCTCCCCGAGCCCAGGGTCCGGGGGGTGTGTGCCCCCGATCCCCCCGACGGCGGCGGCCTCCTGTCCCTCCTCTCACCCGCCCCCGCGCCCCCGACGGGGCCCGCCGGTCGGGGGAGCCGGGGACTGACGAGGCCGCGGCACAGGGGTCCCTCGAGAGCCGCCTCCGCCTCGCCCTCGGGGTCGTCGACGTCTTGATGACCAGCCTCCACGCGATGCGGCAGGCGACGTAGATGGCCGTCCGCCCGTGGGGCGAGCGCCTGCTGGTCCTGGTCGGGGACCGCGGCCTGTCCCGCCCCCACTTCCTCGACCACCTGTCCATGCGGAGCGGGCCCGGGCCGGGGGGTCGGGGGCCACGAGTCACCCGGGAGACCCCCCGCCGGAGTCCACGCGTCGCCGCCGTTTGCCCGGCCCAGGTCCGAGGCCAAGGCTACGACGACCTGCGACCCACGGACGCCCGACTTCCACTTGTCTGCACAAGGGCGACAAGGAATCACAATTCCAGCCGTCATCGCGAGGCAACCCCGGGACCGACCGGGGCCCCACCACCCCCCGCAAAGAGCCCGGGACGACGAAACGACGGAGCACCTCCTCTCCGCTAGTGTGGGGACTCCTCCACTCCCCGAGACCCGAGACACCCCAGGGCCGCCACGGACCCCTCGGTCGACGACCGGACAAGCAACCCCACAAAGAGTGACCCTCCCCGAACCCCACACCGACCCCGGAGCCCGTGTCACTGTCCCGTCCCAAATAAGAACGCACCGAACATGTGACGGGTCACTTCCCTTCGCTGGCAGTGAGTCAGCACAGACTGAGACGCGCGGGCACCTCGTATGTCAAGTGCCTTAAGAGGTCCGGTCTTAGGACCTCACCCATCGGCAAGGGAAGAGGTCCCCTGGAAGGGGTGGGCCCCTGACTTGGGTCCAGACGACGTGACGTCCGCCTAAGAACTGGCCGACTCGGCGGTCCCTTCCGGGCTGAGTCGACGATTTCTTAGGGGGACGGTCCCGTCCTCTGTGTCCGGACTAGAGACCCACTCCTTGCAGGGGACCTCCTCCTTTGCCGTCGGTGAGCTCATGAGACCGGACCCTTCAGAACGGTGCCCGTCTCCTCGGACCACTCGGTGTCCGGTGCCCCGGTGGTTCCCAGTCTCGGCTGGGTAGTGTCGCCGACTCCGCGGTAGTGGTGATGCCAAGGACGGCAGCAAAGGAGAGAAGTCTCCGCAAGGTTTATCCTCGCCACTTGATTCACTCAGAGCGAAACCAGAAAAAGAGGACAAAACGAACGTCAGAGACTCCGAGACATTGGAGGACGAGCGACACATAAGACGTCCATCCTCGCCACCGACCGGCCCCCGGCATCCCTGATCGATCACCAAACAACGGGGACTCTGCCGAGATCCGTCATCTACGGCGTAAATCGTCAATCCAAAGGACCACTCACAATCCTTTTAGACATATTGGACGTACAGTCTGGGTATTCGAGTGTCGGCGCCTGCGAATCCTTCTCCGGATTCGCGAGCCGTCCATCGTCGCGGCCGTCCCGCAACACCGCCTACGACTCTTCCGCGAGACGTGCGCCGACTCCCGACCCCCGCCGGCGCGGGACGACTTCCGAGCGCGGCACCTCTGCGTCTTCGGGGCCGGGGACTCGCTCCAGGCACACAGTACAAAAGTACACACGACACGCAGGACGAAGAACACGAGAGGCACAGATCTCCTGTGAAACAACAACAAACTTTGCGGTCCTTCCCACAGACGTCCCGGGCAAAGATCCCGAGCACGTCGACCGCCACTGGAGGGGACGGCGGGGGCACCGGGAGCCGCGGGTCGTGGGGTGGGACCGAGGGGGTCGGGCTCGAGTGTGGGGCACGAGTGTGGGACGGACGCGTGAGGTCGGTGCGGCCGTGAACACGGCGGTGTCTGCCACGACCGAAGACGAAAAGCGAGACAGACCTCACAAAAGCAGTGAGACCGAAGAAAAGAGGGAAGACAGGAAGGGCAACCCGAAGGGACCTCCGAGTCATCATTTCTTAGACGGACGGTCACGTCCTTTGCCCAAGCTAGGGACCGACCCCTTCTCGGGGACCTCTTCCCTTGTCGTTGGGTGACGTCATAAGCACGGACCTCTTAGGGTGCTCGTCTCCTCGGACCACCCGACGTCAGGTAGCCCAGTGTCTCTCAGTCTGTGCTGACTCGCTGAATCGTCGTCGTCGGGAAGCGTAATCTGAAGTCTCGGTGACAGAGTCTGGTAACCTGGACTGGGGCCCCCGGAGGGGGGAGAGGAACGGGAGGGGAGAAAACACAATACAATGGGACGAGGGACCTCAGCGCGACACGGACGCCGGGGCGGCGACGCAAACAGCCTACAGGCCGACCCTCTCGAAGGTCTCTCACAGGCAGGAGGACGGAGTCAGTCTCCTGAAAATGTTTCAGACAGACGGTCTCCTGGTGCACCAGTACCAATTTACACATTCTTTACTTTATGTCGCCCACAGGTCCAGGGGGTCCGTTTCCCTCGGTGCCCCTCCGTGAGCGGGGGCATTCCAGACAGGGGCACAACAAACTCAGCAGACACTGGGAGGAAATTCTCTACTTTACGCAACAAACTCTCTCGTCAGAGACACGACCATCAATTCTAATACGAACAATAGGATGTGAATTCTCGAGTGCGCAGCTGGACTCGACTGATCGGTGGTACCCTTAGCGAGTCAAGAAGGACAATCGACCGGCACCAAAATTACTCCGCTTCCCGAGACAAAAGTGAACCGAGAGCAGAGAGTGTTGGCTCCACCGAACCACACCACTAGGTTTTCACTTTGCCGAGTTCAGCGAGTCAGCACAGGCCGAGAAACGCTGGGGTACGCGACATCGGGCAGTCGGAGGAGACAGGTACCTCAAAAGGTCCGCTCTTAGGACTTCACCCAACGGTAAGGGAAGAGGTGCCCTAGAGGGGCTGTACGTCTAGCTTGGACACAGAGAATACAGAGGACGTAACATCCGTCTGAAATGGGTGACTCGACGGACCTTCGTGTTCACTGCACGCACTGTCGGAGAGAGAGAAAACGGGTCGCACCACGGGTCGCCCCTCTCCTCGGCACCAGATTTGGGTCCTCGGCGGAAAGAGAGCCCGAGTGCGAACACACGGGTCGAGGGTACCGGGAGGACCCCCACCCGACACGTGCCTCGGGCACCAGCGACAGGGGCACAGTGGCCAAAGGTAGACCTCCGAGGAGTCTTCACGTGTCACTTGCGGTCACCAGAGAGATTGGTGTCAGGACGGTCAATGACATCTTGTTCAAACATTTTCGACTGTCAGAGGTGCAATCCTTCCTTTAAGCACTTTGCCTATGAACGACAACACCGGACTAACCCCCCGTACATGACTAGACAACAGACTAGAAGTCGACTGTGTAAAGTAGAGTAGTGAATCAAAAAACCACCCTATTAAACTTTTTTCTACCGAGACAGAGAATTCTAAGGAGACCACTACCCTTGTCATGGTCGGGCAAACCTGACCTCTGACTCGACGATCCTTCTCCCTGTCCGGCGGGAGGCCGGGGCCGTCGAGGAGACCCCAGCAACGAGGAGTCGACCGTCGTGTCTTCGGTCGCGAACCCAGAGGAGGCAGGGTCGGGCCGGGGGGACGCGTGTGAGACGGGGTACGACCGGCAGACGCACGTCGCTGGGGGCGGGGTGTCGGGTAGACTTGCCCCGGCGGAGCCCAACCGTCCCGTCCCGCGAATCGCCCGCGGTCAGAGTGACAGACGGGCTGCTCGAGCCCCGCGGGACGGGTAGGCCCCCGCCGACACTCGTCCGGGACGTCCACGCACACGGAGAGAGGGTACGTCCGAGACGCTCGCCCTGGGGATGGTCGACATGGTCGCCGACCTCGTCGTCCGCGCCCTCATGCACGACCTCTACTTCCAGGCCGAGGACGCCGTCGACAGCCGACGCAGGTCTCACTTCGGCGGTAGGCCGGACGTCCCGGGCGGCGTCCGGGTGGTCAAGTAGAGGGAGGAAGACCTCCTCATGCCGCGGGACACGGTCCGGCGTGCGTGGTAGTCGTCGAAGGAGCCGTGCGACCACTCCGCGGTGCCGGCGCCCCCGGCGTCGGACAATTCGGCAGGGGACGAGCCCACTGCACGTCCCGCGCCCCCGACGAAGGGGAGGAGCCCACTGTAAACCCCACGCCCCCGACGAAGGGAAGGAGCCCACTACACGTCCCCGCACCCCCCGACGAAGGGGAGGAACCCACTGCACGTCCCCACATCCCCCGACGAAGGAGAGGAGCCCACTGCACACCCCGTGCCCCCGACGAGCGGAGAAAGGGCGGGGAGCCCTGAACCGACGACGTGCCTTCGTCCCCGTGGCACACCCCTGCACCCCCGGGTCCCCCGTTGTACCCGTGTCACACTCCCCTCCTTTGTCGAGAACTACCCCCGTGTAGAGGTGCCCCGACCCGACGACACGACGCGCGTTCCTCCGACACGACCCCGCCCCACCCCGCACCCCCGACGGGTCGCGGCCTGACTCCTCCCTAAGCACGAGTCCACCCTACGGCCGGGGACACCCGCAGAAGGTCAGGACCACTTCCCCAGTCTGTCCGGACGAGAGGGACCCGGAGACCGGCGAAACCTCTCCGGCACCGGCGTCTCCGATGTCCTCCTCCACGACCTCTACGCGGAGGACCCTGGACCGGAGCGGCCGCAGCCGCGTGGACGGCCGGCCGAAAGAACCAAATGATTGTCAGACACCTCCACCAGGAGTAGCGAGTGTAAAATAATAATTTTCTTCGACGAAAGAATCACCATTTTGCCATAAAACTTTGTTTATTTCAGTCCAAGTTTTGACCACCAAGACTTCTAAGACTCGAATTCCCAGAGACACACGGGGACTTCGACCACCCGGAGCTATCTTTGCTCGGGCGGGACGTCCACCAAAGGCCCAGGGCCTCCCCCGGCGGAGCTCGGAGCGAGGTCATCTCGGGCGGTGAGGACGCCCCCCGCAGGGCTCCCGGGGCGACGGCACTCTCCTCGCCCGCACCGCCGCAGACCGAATTACCTCGCGCGCACGAAAGAACACAGACGGAAACACGAGTCGGACAGTCCGACAAAACCAACTTCAAAAGTTCTTTTACCCCGGAGTGTGTCCATAAATGGGCCCTTCCCCTCCCGACAAAGGCATCTGAAGAGTCGGACAATACCCATAAGAAGAAACTCCGTCAGATGGCCTCGGGTTCGTGAAGAACCGTCGACCGACGCTCCACCCGGACTTCGACAGCGGTCAGACTCCCCTGAGACGAGACAGCGGCAGACACCCCAGAGAGTCGGAAGTCCACCAAAAACTCGTAGTCTGGAACCGGCAAACCCTTAGGGACCAAGTGACTCACCCGACGTGTCTCGACGGGCCACCAGAAGTCACGGGTCAATCCGCCGTGACAGGAACCACATCTGGTCGGGACGGCGGCAGTGACACCGGGGGAAGTCGTCCCGGAGATGTACACCTCTCCGAAGGTCCGGGTCGCGGTTCACAGACAAACGGCCTCAAGACTCAAGACGAACTTTCGAGCCCAAAACACCAACCGGTGTTCTCCCAGGAGGCGGCGCTCAGGGGACGGACGGGGGAGAGACGGGCGACGGGGCGGAGAGGTCCCCGTCGCGGGAGACACCCGGGTCTCGACGTCTCGTGCTCCTGGCGCGGTCCGCCATCTCCCGCAGACGTGTCCCACTGAAGAGACCCTTCGCAGGAACACGGAGGCCAGTAGGTCCCGTCCGGAGGGGCCCGACATTGTCCGCCCGTGGGACTCAGAGGGAAGAGTTCCTGTCGTCCCAGAAGTGGTCGGTCGACAAAGAGTTCGAGACAATCCTGTCCTGGCGTGTACGGACGGGAGGAAGGGTCGGGGTGCGAGAGACGCCCTTCCCTGTCCACCCTCACAAACCCACCTCCCCGGTCCCGGTCCAGCCGGTCCTCGCGAGGACGCCGGAGACCCACGTCGGCGCGACAGAGACGACGGCGTGGGGACGGGGACGGGGGGTGCATCACCGGCACGTGGGGGCGTCCGGGACGCGGGCCCGGGCCCGTCCGACGGACCGCACACTCCCCCGCGGTGCCGGGTTCCGGTCCCAGTGACACACCCGACGTCCCGCACGACCAGTGACCATGCGGACGGACAGGGTCCAACCACTCTGACACTTTACCCACACCCCAGACGAGAAAGAGAGTGTGCGGAGCAGACCTTCACATTAAAGTCTAGAGTTTTTTACGGTCACAGAAGGAAGTCGTCAGGAGTGGAAACCAGTGGAAATCGACTGCACGGGTTTGGTCTCGAGACCAGGGCAGGGACGGTCGCACTGAGCCCCGACGCGAGTCTGTCGCCCGTCCCGGGCAGGGGAGAAGGACTTCTGTACGTCGCCGGTCCGTGCGGGCGCCGAGGCCCTGGGACCGCGCAGGCCGACGGCGCAAGCGAGACACGAGAGAACAGTACCCCTACCCAACGTTGGACCCGCGCCCGGAGACGGGACGGGCGACCCTCGGGACCCTAGACACTGGCCGTAGCAGAGACACGGGCCCGACCGCGTCGCGGACCCGCCTCGCCAGAGACACTTCGCACGCACACGAGGGGGTGCGGTAGACACCGAGACACGAGTGCTGCTCGTGCAGAAGCGTGTCGCACGGACTAAGTCCGAGTCCGGGCCGGAAGCGGGGCGGGTCGAGAGGGCGCACCCTTACCGACACTCTCCGCACCGTACTCTTCGACCGCACTTCGCAAAACCATTTTGTGCGTCACTCTTGGCTGTCACCTTCGCGCCTGTTCCACTCCCAGGCTCCCAGGGACGGCTCCGAGACACGCCGAGGTCTCACGCGTCTCGCACACGCGCGCGCACGCCGTCCGGGAGCACGGGAGTCGTAGCACGACGTCCACACACACCCAGGTCCTTGCCCGCGCCAAGGGGAAGCGAACGAGAGAGTCGGGGAGGCAGGGGACGACCACTCCCGTGTCCCGTGACCCACAGGCGTCCATCTAGCACGGGGCTGCAGGGGGTCACAACCGGGAAGGTGCGCCGACGCGATTTGTCACGCGCCCTCGTCCGGCCAGCCGCCCACCTCACTCCGCGACGAGGCCGCCCCTGCCCCCACGGCGCGAGGGACTTCAGACCCCCCGACAGCCAGCGAGTCTCCTCCTGGCAGAGGGGTCCACGCTCCACTGCGCGGCGTCGCCCGCACGGACACCGGCTGTACGCGCAGTGCGCGCGCACCAGCGTCGGTCTCGCCCACGCGGCCGGGGACGAGAGAGATCTCCGGCGAGCGAGCTGCCGGCCTTCCCGCCACTCACACACTTCGCCAACACCCTTCAGCGCCTACTCCACCGGTGCAAGCAGTCCCTCTCCCTCTCGACGGAGGGGTGCTCCAACGGTCGCGCCTCAAGAGCCAGACCGTCTGAGTGGAGTCCGAGAGGAGGCCTGTCCGGGCTGCACTGGCAGGGACCCGCGGCCTCCCACCCATGCGCCAATTCGGCAAACTGACCCTCCCGAGAGCCAGGCGAGCTTCCCGGCCAACACTCTCTGCGGTGACCGACACGTGGCCCGCGAGAGAGGATGCAGGAGTCGACACACGCAGAACGACTCAGTCAGTCCTCGTCCGACGTCCGGGTCCCCGCGCCGCGACGCCCGGACGCATCTGCCGCGACGCCCGGACGCATCTGCCGCGAGGCCCGGACACATCTGCGGGGACCCTCGCGCCGCGACGCCCGGACGCATCTACCACGACGCCCGGACACATCTGCGGGGGCCCTCGCGCCGCGACGCCCGGACGCATCTACCACGACGCCCGGACACATCTGCGGGGGCCCTCGCGCCGCGAGGCCCGGACGCGGCGCCCCGCCCCGAACACCCTCCGGGCCCTCGCGCGCGAGACGGTCAAGGGCTCAGACTGGGCCGGACGGGAGGCCGGGGACACAGCGAGAGGTCCTTGCGCTCGTGGACTTCTTCAAGGTCCACTGCACCCTCGACGTGTTGTTCGTGGAGAAACTCCTGGACCAGAAGAGCCTCGGCGAAGACGTCTCGTCGGACGGCCGGGACCACAGCGTCTAGTCCATCACCCCGAGGNCGACGCCCGGACACATCTGCGGGGGCCCTCGCGCCGCGACGCCCGGACGCATCTGCCGCGACGCCCGGACGCATCTGCCGCGAGACCCGGACGCATCTGCGGGGACCCTCACGCCGCGACGCCCGGACACATCTGCGGGGACCCTCGCGCCGCGACGCCCGGACGCATCTGCCGCGACGCCCAGACACATCTACGGGGGCCCTCGCGCCGCGACGCCCGGACACATCTGCCACGACGCCCGGACACATCTGCGGGGGCCCTCGCGCCGCGACGCCCGGACGCATCTGCCGCGACGCCCGGACGCGGCGCCCCGCCCCGAACACCCTCCGGGCCCTCGCGCGCGAGACGGTCAAGGGGTCAGACTGGGCCGGACGGGAGGCCGGGGACACAGCGAGAGGTCCTTGCGCTCGTGGACTTCTTCAAGGTCCACTGCACCCTCGACGTGTTGTTCGTGGAGAAACTCCTGGACCAGAAGAGCCTCGGCGAAGACGTCTCGTCGGACGGCCGGGACCACAGCGTCTAGTCCATCACCCCGAGGGGGCGCGTGGGACGGGGGCCCCGCGTCGTCGACGCGCGGACCCACGGGGACGGCACCGCCAGGGACGGTCCTTTCACGTCCCGAATCCCCTCTTACGTCGAGCCCCTCTGTCGCGTGTTGGGCTCCTCCTTCTTGTTTGGGTCCTAATTACGCTGATTCTCAGGTGCATTGTCTAAGAAGGACTTCTTTCCTTTCGACGCCGTGTTCCGCAAAATCAACTGCTCTGCGCCCAAGACGATCCACCGGCACCCCACCAGGGGAGACACCGTGAACCCACCCCTCCGGCCGCCCGACTGCCCAGAGAGTCTGCGCGGGGGACGACCCGAAGGACGACCTCGCGCAGAGGCCTCGAGGCGGCCCATACGGCTCGTACCTCAGGGTACGGCTCGAGCCCTAGGGAGTGAGACCACTACCCCTCCTCTCTTCGGGGACAGAAATCAGGAGTGATGAGTACACGCAAAGGTCTCAGGACGGACGAAAAACTAAACGACCCCAAAAAAACAAAAACAGAAAAATTATGTTTACTAGAGTTTTCAATTGAGTGAATATTCTTTGACTGAACCGAATCCTTCCAAGACACAGAGCCACCAAACCAAGCCAAAAAATTAAACAAGCAAATGACGACCGACGTGACCCAGAAGAACGCGGAACCCGAAAGAGGCCAGCGTCACTCACCCCCGGCGAGAAGCGACGTCACACGTCCGAAGGACAGCTCCCCCGTAGAGCAACGGCTCGTGTCCGGGTCCTCACCACGCGCGCCCGAACCAACGAGGCGCTGCACACCCTAGAAGGGCCTGAGCCGTGGGTCGGGTACAGGGAACGTAGCCTCCACCTGAGAACTGGCGAGACGGTGGTCCCTTTAGGAACACGGACACCAAAAATTCTGGAAATAACTCCAGATTAAGTGTTTAGTATAGTTAAAGTGGAATTTCGTACACTAAGTCGTCGTCATTAACGTAAAAATCATTATCCGCTGGTGGTGGTCATAAAGGTTTTGAAGGGACAACGGGGTCTACCTGGGGCAGTGGCAATGGACGACTGGAGGTGACGAAAACTCCACGAGATCCGACGTCCGGGGTGGGACGGGTGAAGGGCGACGTCAGCCGGACAGCTCCTCGGCCGTGGCGCCCAGGACGTCCCGGCGGACCGGCCACGCCGTCGGACGTACGGGAGCCCCGGTTCGACCGGGAAGACACACCGGCGTCAACCACCAGTCCGTCGGCGGGGCGGTCTGAGACGACGGACGCCCCCCGGCCCTTGGACGACGTCGAGGAATCGAACACCACCAAAGGGATCGACACCGGACTGAACCAGAAATAAAATTTTATGTATGATTAGCAATTCCCTTACAAATTAATCCGAACATTCATTTGAATGGGTTTCACTAAAATAAGTAAAAGGAAGAGTACATGGTGGTGTATGACAAAGTGTATCTGCAACGAGTGCCACCTAAGGCGGCGGACAACGCACCCCACGTCTCACTTGCAGGTCTCTTACCGGACACACGACCCGGCAGCTACGACAGACCGGGCTCGCGTGAAGGACGGCAACCCCCGAACGACGAGGCAGACGTGAGGCCGGACACGGAAGGCCAGGACGAGACTCACGCGGGGCGCGGGAGTCTTCAGGTCCCGGTGGGGACGGGGCCGGGCGTCGACGAAACGGGAGGGGACCGAGACTCGTCCAGACGGCGCCTCGTGTCCTCTCGCGGAGCCCGGAGTCCGCCACGTCTCCTCCGTCCCGTCGGGGTGCACCCTCCGTCCAGACACTTCCCACCGCCCCGACGTCTCCGGGCCCTCCGGGTGCAGCGACGGAGCACCCGACGGTGTGAGAGGGGACCCACGGGCACACGAGACACCTCGGGCCTCGGCGGAGTCGCTCCGGACCCCAGTCCCGCGACCTCTCGCCACACAGGACCCGGTCCGCGTCGGGACCCTCCTGAGGACCCCACACTCGGGACCGTAGTGTCCCGGCGTCTCCGACGTCGACCGAGGGCCGGGACGGGCAACGACGTGTCGAACAGTCCCCGCACCCAAGAGCGTAGAGGGAGGTCTCGCGCCCTGGGTACGTCCGCGACGTCGTGTGTCCTGGGGCAGACGCACCGGACACAGAGGCGTGTCACCAGTGGTCGTCCGTCTCCCGCGACAGACGTGGGCACCTTGGGACGAGAAAAAGTCAGTGCAACAAAATTAATATTTTAGTAATCCAACGGTAACGTTAGACTTTAAGTCTTTATTTCAAGACTTTTGTCCTTGAGTACTACTCTCCATCATGTCATTTTTTAAACCACAACGAAGGTCTGAAAAGGTCGCAGGTGCGGAGTGGGGCGGGGTCGTGTGTGTGCGTAAAATTTGTACCACTGTATCGGGATCGAGACGAAGTGTACCCTCGTAAAGGTAAAGTCCGCGTACACACTTACGCACACACACGTAGACGCACATTCGTCCACCCACAGAGAGTCTCAGACAGACCCTTCGGGGTCTACCACATCGCCGAGACTGTGGTCACCCGTCGAAGGTCAAGAAGACACATTTGTCGTGACTAATAATTGGGACGTGTGGTCGGACACGAGGACTCGTCAATATTCACAGGCAAACCTAAATCTTTAAGGAACAATCCTCCAGAACTAATGGTAATAAAACCGAGTCTACAACTGTACAAGTCTCTAATCCTTTTGGTTGCCAAAGATTTCTGTCGGACGGAATACTCTACTGGACGGGGGAGGGGGTGCGAGGGTTCACGGGAGAAGAAGTCTTTAGGTCGACAAATGGACCCACAGACACAAAACGAAAGACAATTAAGAAAGTAAACAGTAAAATACTAAAAAGAATTGTTCTATACTATCTCTTATTTACTTTGACATTAACATAAAAAAACTTAACTTAAAGGACAACATGAATTACACTTTCGGACCGGGTTTCAAACATAAAGAATAATTTACAACACAAAAGAGACCTAGTCACATAGACTTGCCCGTTCTTATATGAGACGTTCGGGCGTGCAGCACTTGACGCAGAGACCCGGAATCAGAAAAATCTCGTCGCAGGGAGTGGCGAGCAAAAAAATAATCCTAGACAAGGAACAGACTCGACGACGAAAGCCGGTCTGAGCCGAGACCCGCGGACCGGATATAGAACGTGTACGGGCCGTCGTCCGAACCCCACCACGCCACCCCCGGGGGCGACGGAACCCTCCCCTCCACGGTCGTCCCGCCAGTGTCCGGAGACAGGCGTCCGACCCCTGGTGTTGCGTGCTGCCGACGACGCTCCTGTGCATGTCGCGCGACGACGTCGCCAAGGTCGCGAGGCTCCTCCTCGACGCGCGGCACCGGCGGCTCACCGACGTCACGGTCTTCTCCTAACTGCGGATGCACCTGCTCGTCCACGCACGGGCGCTTACGACCCCCACCTCCCGGTACGGCCCCCGCCCTCCCCGCGGGCCGGTGCGGGCGCCCGAGCCGGTGGCGGGTCGGAGGCACGGCGGACGCCCCTGAGACCCTCGGCGAGGCCGGGAGCGCTCGACAACCGACTGTGAAGGACAGGTCTCGGACCCCCGTGTGCCGGGCTCCCTGGGTGTCGCGGGAAACAGGTGGGTGCGACGGCGCAGACTTGCCCTCGTGTCCGGACCCGGTCCGCCCGCCCAGGTCTCACCCCTCCGCCCCGTGTCCGACAGACCGTCGTGCTCGACCGACGGCGGCCTCACCGGACGGACGAAGGGGGCCCACCACCCTCGCCCCTCCGCGAGCTGTGCCTCGAGAGGGCTCCCCTGCCCCACTCCCGACTCCCTTCGGCGCTACCTCGAGTGCCGTATGGAGACTCCAGCACCCCTCTGCGCGGGAACCAAGACCGACTTCTACACGCGCCCCGGTCACAGGCGGAGCCTGGCGTTTACGGCGGGCCGGAAACGACACCAGGAACCAGAGTCGCGACGGAGGACTCGGTCCGCTCCCCAACCCTGTGCCCTTCCCGGCCCGTGCAAGGGCCCAGCGGTAAACAAGGTCGGAGAGGTACAAGGCACCTTAGGCTCCTCAGAGCACCGGAGGAAAAGTGTCCCCGACGGAGCAAACCCTACACCCTTTCAAGAGAGACAGGATGGGGCGCACCAGCCCGACAGGTGGGCGGCCACGACGACCGTCGGAAGGTCTCGAACCGCGGCGACTCGGTTCGAGCCGACCCCGTAGACCAGGACACGCCGGTGTGGGCCGAGACCCGTCGGGGACGCAGGGACCGTACACCGGAGCCGTCAACGAGACACGAGCAGTGCGTGACGGGTGACAGGACACGAAGGGTGTCTCCCGTCACCCCCAAACCCCACAAGAACTGCACTGTGCACAAGAGATCGACACGGACAGCGACTGGGGACCGGGGAGTCGAAGTCGGGGGTACCCCGCCCCGACCGGGCGAAACGGACCGACTCCACGCAAAGCGTCCACGACGACGGGGGGTGACGGGAGAGACCCGCCGGAAGTAGGTCTGGAGGTGGTCGACTCAGTCCGGCTCCCCTGCTCGTGTCGGACGGGGGACGTGTGAGCGGTGGACGAGGCTCCTAAGACGAGAGACCCGACCCCCTCGCACCCCACACCCGTGGGTGGTACGGAGAGCCGTGACGCTCGCTCACGTCCCGAGTCGACAGACTCCGGTCCAAGGGGGGAGTCCATCCCAGGGAGGAGTCCCGCGAGACCTGAGGTCTCGACGTAAACCTGTGAGACCTTGGGGTGTTCGGGGCCCCTACAAGGGGCTCTCGGAAGACCCAGGTACACCTGCCATCCGACGACGTTCCCGTCGCCGTGGGCAGGCAGGTCGTGACACACGACACCCGGACCCGCGACTGCAACCGCCGAGACGGAGCCGAAGGGAGCGCCAGGACACTCTCAGACGTCAGGATTGTCTGGACGTCCGTCTCTGCGACGGAGGACCGTTTAGGTGGTCCCCCGACCAGTCCCCGACTTTCTGACCGCCGTCTTCAAGTGTCCGACAGTGACCCTTCGGACACGACTCCTGCCAACATCAGTCTGAGGGCCTCGGACCTACACTCCCGACGCCCTAGAGGTCCCGTTGACGCTGGTCCGGCCTGGGGACGTCCTCTACGTCCCGTCGGACTCCTGGGCCACTCGGTTGTCCCACGTGCCGGACCCACTCTACCTGTTTGAGGTCTTTGTGCCCTGGTCGCTCTGAATTTAGTACTCCTGCACCTCTCTGAGATATTTGGACATTCAGTCATTAGTTTTTAGAGGGTTGTTCTAAAGTCCTGGGTCTCCGAAGTCTCCACTTAAGATCGTTTGTAAATTCTTAATTATCGGTGGAAAGAGTCTCAAAAGGTCTTTTGATTTTCCCTCCTTGGTGAAGGATTGAGTAAGACTCCGGTCGTATTCAGACTACGGTTTCTGTGATGTTCTTTTGATGTCTAGTTTTGACATCAAGACATTACTCATAACTACGTCTTTGGGAATTGTCCTGTGCGTGTTCGTCACGAATCGTATAAATTTTCAGATATACCCATACAGAAGGGAAAAGAGGAAGAGAGAAGTGAAAAGAAGAAAAGTGTCGATAAACATTCCGGAGGGGTCTGTCGGTAAAACGAAAAAACGTAAAGAAAAAGAACCCTAACCAGAACTAGGGACAGAGGACATGTCACAGTGTTTGGAGGCAGGTATCAAGTAGTTCATGAGATAGTCTAGATCAGGGCATTTAGATAAAGAGTGAAGGTGACATATTAGTATTACCTAAACTAAATCCAGTATGGACTTACCAGATCACCAAAAGGGATGAAAGAAGTTAAATTCAGACTTAAACCGTCATTCCTCAAGTACTAGACTCGGTGTAAGTCGAGGACCAGAACAAAAACGACTGACATATCCCGAAAAGGTAGAAACCGACGTTTCTTATATTAGTCAGACTAAAGCCACAACTGGTAGACCACTACAGGTACACATTTCAGAAGACCACAACAACCTTCTCCCACAAACGATACTGGCTTTACCGACAGACCCCTCCGGAATGTTTATCGACACTTTTCTTCTCTTCACTTTTCGTTTCCTCCTTTCCTTTCCATATGGGTAAACTTACGTCTCAAGGTTTCTCATCGTTCCTCTCTATTCTTTCGGAAGGAGTCACTAGTCACGTTTCTTTATCTCCTTTTGTTGTCTTACCCTTTTGATCTCCAGAGAAGTTCTTTTAACCTCTATGGTTCCCTCGTAAAGTATGTTTCTACTCGAGTTATTTCCTGTCTTTACCGTACCTGGATTGTCTTCGTCTTCTATGATTCTTCTCCACCGTTCTTATGTGTCTTCTTGATATTTTTTTTCTAGAAGTGTTGGGTCTATTAGTACTACCGCACTAGTGAGTGGATCTCGGTCTGTAAGACCTTACGCTTCAGTCACCCGGAATCCTTCGTAGTGATGTTTGTTTCGATCACCTCCACTACCTTAAGGTCGACTCGACAAAGTTTAGGATCTACTCTACGACACTTTTACGACGTGAGTTATACGGTCGTTTAAACCTTTTGAGTCGTCACCGGTGTCCTAATCTTTTCCAATCAAAGGTAAGGTTAGGGTTTCTTTCCGTTACGGTTTCTTACAAGTTTGATGACGTATTAACGCGAGTAGAGTGTGTGATCGTTTCATTACAAGTTTTAATAGGTTTGGTCAGAAGTTGTTCTGCACTTGGCACTTGAAAATCTACAAGTTCGATCAAAATCTTTTCCGTCTCCTTGGTCTCTAGTTTAACGGTTGTAGGGGACCTAGTAGTTTTTTCGTTCTCAAGGTCTTTTGGTAGATAAAGACGAAATAACTAATACGGTTTCGGAAACTGACACACCTAATGTTATTTGACACCTTTTAAGAATTTCTCTATCCTTATGCTCTGGTGGACTGGACGGAGAACTCTTTGGACATACGTCCAATCCTTCGTTATCAATCTTAACCTGTACCTTGTTGTCTGATCAAGGTTTATCTACGGTAGGTCGGTAGAGTAGGAGACAACAAGGGAAGAGGAGGGCGGAAGTCAGAAAGGGTCGTAGTCCCAGAAAAGTTTACTCAGTCGAGAAGCGTAGTCCACCGGTTTCATAACCTCAAAGTCGAAATCGTAGTCAGGAAGGTTACTTGTGGGTCCTGACTAGAGGAAATCCTATCTGACCAACCAAGAGGAACGTCAGGTTCCCTGAGAGTTCTCAGAAGAGGTTGTGGTGTCAAGGTTTCGTAGTTAAGAAACCACGAGTCGAAAGGAATACCAGGTTAATAGTGTAGGTCTGTACTGATGACCTTTTTGGTAGCGACACTGATCTACCTGGAAACAACCGTTTCATTACAGAGATGAAAAATTATACGACAGATCCAACCAGTATCCAAAAGAAGATTCCTCGTTCACAGAAAATTAAAGTACCGAAGTCAGTGACCGGTATCACTAAAAAACTCGGGGGGTGTTTTTACTTTAAACAGTGACAAAGGTGAAAATGGGGTAAATAAACGATACTTCACTACCTTGACCTACGGTACTAGAAACAAAAAACTAACGACTCAAAATTCGGTCGCAAAAGTGAGAGGAGAGAGTGGAAGTAGTTCTCCAACAAATCAAGGAGAAGCGAAAGACGATAATTTCACTACAATAAACGTGTAGACTCCAATAACTACAAAGAGGTTCGTCAGAACTAAGATCGAAAACGAAGTAGGTCGGGTCGTAAAGCGTACTACATGAGCCGTATATTCAAGTTATTCATCCCACTGTTATATGTCGAAACTGCATGAGGAAAGGGTCAAAACTTGGTAATTCGACAAGGTACAGGTCAAGACCACAAGTTAATGTAAGTCAAGTCAAGTCAACGAGTCAGCACAGGCTGAGAAACACTGGGGTACTTAGCGTCGTGCGGTCCGGAGGGACAGGTAGTGGTTGAGGGCCTCAAGTGAGTCTGAATGTAGGTAGCTCAGGCACTACAGTAGGTCGGTAGAGTAGGAGACAGCAGGGGAAGAGGAGGACGGGGGTTAGGGAGGGTCGTAGTCTCAGAAAAGGTTACTCAGTTGAGAAGGGTACTCCACCGGTCTCATGACCTCAAAGTCGAGATCGTAGTAAGGGAGGTTTCTTTAGGGTCCTGACTAGAGGAAATCCTACCTGACCAACCTAGAGGAACGTCAGGTTCCCTGAGAGTTCTCAGAAGAGGTTGTGGTGTCAAGTTTTCGTAGTCAAGAAGCCGCGAGTCGAAAGAAGTGTCAGGTTGAGAGTGTAGGTATGTACTGGTGACCTTTTTGGTAATCCGAAGGATTGAAACTCTATAAGAACGTAAGGACATTAATTTAGGGTGATCTCATATATAATAACAAATTAGGTAATAATCCATAAAACAAATCCCAGAAATAATCATATCGACATAAGACTCCATAATGACTCAAAAGTAGAAAGTCCAGGACAAAGAAAACATATTTCCAATACGATTAGAGTATCTTATTTACCTTTTTGAAAGGAAAAAATTTTTAAAAAGTCAAAAGTTCTTATCAAGTTGAAAGGGCAAGGCACTTCCTTTTCCTATCTGACTATCTAGGGCGGACTTTCGAAACCCTGGACCAAGTAACAACGTCCCCCTCCTTGTCCCTGAGTTATAAAAAATGACGGAAAAGTTATTTGTGACACAAATACTCGCAAAAAACCCTAAAGACGAAGAATTCACTCAACATGTTTAACTATAAACACATCCTTTAATAGGTGTAGGAAGTCTATGTCCCCACCCACATTCGACACGAGTGTCCCGTTAACTGTCGTTACCCCTGAACTGCCGGCGTGCTGCCAAGTAAGGGAGGGAGACCGAAGTCCGGCGTCTCTCTCGTGAATCCTCCGGTCCGACCACCGTCCGTCACGAGGACCGCGGGGTCGACACGGGTGCCGGAGGGGGGTCCGAGACGGGGGCCGGAGGGGGGGTCGGGGGCCGAGACGGGTGCCGGAGGGGGATCGAGACGGGTACGTGACATCGGCGGGAGCGGGGGCGGGGTCGACGGCCTTCTTCAGACATAACAAACCTTACAACCTGTCAAGCAGCCGAGCTAAAGATCTGGTACGACCGTCCCGGTCGCTCGACGACCACTCGGCGGACACACGTCGAGAGGAAAGGTACTCTCCGCGGTGCACGAGCGAGCAGGAGGCCAACGACTCTTCGGGGAAGGACACACAGAGACAGGCACGAGGGAGGGCGGCACAGACGCCGAGTAAAGAAGGGACCAAGTCGGACCGCCCTTCAAGTCTCTTGGTTGAAAACCCAAATGACTAGTGCAAATGAAGACCCAAAAAGGTCATGAAAGTCGAAAATGGAGAAGAAGAAATGATCAACTTCAAAACATAATTCAATGCGAACAAAGTAAACCTCCCACATAACCAGCAGTGAACTTCTACACTAGCCGAGAAGTCATCCGTCAACCCGTCGACGGGACACAACCGACCTCCCCTCGGGGACCCCCACCACGCAGGAAGGAACATCCTGTACGCGGGGGGGGGGCGGGGGCACAAGATTAGTAAACCTTCTACGCACAGGACAAGACAGGAGAGCCACCAACACAAAGTCGAAAATTATTGAACATTCCTACGCAGATACCCTAATAGTGAGTCAGTAGAGTGTCGGAGGAGGAGGTACATCGAGTCACGGAACTCGGACAAGCATTGAGGACAAGGGGGTCCAAGAATGAACACCAGCTCAGAAGGAGGAGTCTGGACCGGTGGGAGCGCCGCAGGCTCAGACGCCACGGCGACACGGTCGGCGCGAGTGAGAACACCGCCAGTGGCGGCAGGCCGAGGCCGTGTACGAACAGAACCCAACTCCGAGCACCGGTCTGTCGTCGGGACCGCGGGTGGGACCGTGAGTCGTTCGCCCCTGGCAGAGGAGGGGCACAACCGCCCGGGTAGAGACTATAGAGTCAAAGAGAAAAATCACACTCAAACAGAGACACAAAAGGTACGTGCTGTTGACACTGCTAAGACGCGCTCGGTCACACCCGACGACTCCGTCTCTCGGGCAACGGGAGAGACATCACCCTCGCAGAGGACAGAGGTGTACGTCAGAGACCGCGGTAGACTTTTCGGAGGGGAACTTTCACAGGACCATCGAGGACGACCATGATTCTGAGACAAAAACGCACGGGCACGTAGAGTGCGTCTACTGTCACTTCCGGTTCGTCGCGCACGACTGCCTCCTGACCCTCGAGAAATTCGTCTCCGCCGAGTAGCTTCTCGTCCACGCACACCCACCCTCCCGCGACGGCCTCACTTCGACGAGTGGCGTCTCGCTTCCCGACGCCTCGGGTGGAACGCGCAGAACGAGTCGTCTGGACAAACGTCCGACCAAGAGGAAAGGCGAAGGGGCAGAAGACACGAGGAGGTCCCTGTGGGTACAAATACCTCACCGAGAGGGCCGGGTATCGGAGGGGCGCGGAGGTGCCCGAGGAGGACCCACCCACGACACAGAGGCCAAGGGGAGGTCCCCGCTGCGTGTCACTCCGGGGTCCCGGCCCGGACCAGGCAAGGAGTACACGGCCCCGACACGACAGAGAGCCGACGACGGACGGACCGAGTGAGGAAGGACGGTGTCCGAACGGGACGGGACGGGCGGTGAAGTCGCCGCGAGGGTCCGGGCCGTACGCCCAGAGCCCCGTAACGGGCGAACGGGGCCACGGACACGGCCACAGACGACCGACGAGAACGTCACTCTCGGGAGCCGAGGCGAGGGAGGGCGGGCACCAGGGGAGACCCGTCGCGCCCATCTGTCCCGTGGACGCGAGACGCGTGAGTCGCACACCGGGCGCAGGTTGCCCGCGGCGGGTACGGACACGGGCTCGACCAGGCGCCCGAGGAAAAGACCTCGTGTCTCCGTGCGGACGGGGTCGCCCTCAACTCCACGACCGGGGAGCCACCGGGGGCCCGGGCAGCGAGGAGGTCCACGTCGACCACGCGGGACGTCACCGGAACGGGGAGGACGGCCGTGGTGTGCACGACGGGCCGGGGACGGTAGGACGGGGCACCCTTGTCACAGACACATCGACACCCGAACCTGACACCGACGGGACACACGCACCCGCGCCCCCGAGCCCCGCCGCGAGCCACGAGGACGACCGGACCCGTGGGACTCGGGCCTACCGCCGTAGGTGTGACGGAGGGCGTAGGGTGCCCTCCCGTTCCCGACCCACAGGGGGTACTCCCACAGTGCCCCACACACGACGACTCCTCGGACCACCCGAGTTGGGGAACTGGAGACAGGTCCGGAGAGGGGTGGGCACGGCACGTGACGAGCAGACGGGGAGAAGGGTCGGGACCGGGAGGACTCCTTCGACGTCCGTCGTCCAGAGACTCACCCTGCACGTGTCTTAGTCTTAGTGACTTTTTATGTCGGTACAGTACCCCGTTCAGAACGTTTTAATTGGACAACAGAGTACCAAAAGAGGTCAAGTGCTTTTTCTTTCGGCAGCGACCGCTCTTGTCGAAGTGCCTGTGGTACGCCGTGCGTGACAGTAGTGCCGACTCGCACGGGCTGACGGGGTTGACGTTGATGGCCGCCTCCACTCGCGCGGGCCCTGGGGACCCGCGACGAGACGGGCGACCGGGACGCGACTGAGGGAGTGAGGGGCGTCTACACGAACACTGCTGACGTCGGAGAGGGTGTAGGAGTGGACGCCGTAGTACCTGGGGGGCCAGTGTCCGCTGTAGGTGTAAGTGGTCGACGGGGAGGGCCACCTGCGCCGAGGGCTGACGGACAGGCTCTACGCCGGCGGGCCGCACAGCAGTCGGTCGAGTCCCAGCCGCAGGTCGAGAGGGTAGTGGCAAGTCGTCGTAGGGTCTGAGTAGGAGTGTCTGTTGCCGAGACGTGGTTGCAACATTCAGTACTGAAACAGGACTCCAAAGTCTTTGAATTGACCAGACTAAGGATCTACACCTGTGTCATTATAGACGTCTTCGCACCCGTCGTCATTCCCACGAAAAGTTCTTTTTCCCGGGGAGTAACAAAATTTAGCGAAGATTGTGTACCTGCGTCATTCGGGCTCTTACCTACGAGAAAGCACTCGACGACCTACGTCACTCCCTCCGCGCGCAGCCAGACGTCCCTCGCGGAGGACACGACCCGACCGGGCATGGACAGGCGGAGTAGGAGTAGGCCGTAGGTGCGAACGAGGCACAGGACGACTCTCGAACCTACCAGCGAAATCGTTCGCTGACTCTCCAAGACAGACACAAGGGTGTAGTTGACGTTCTGCAAAACACGTTCGTTCCCCAGTGGTCAAGTGTCCCACCCTTCGTCCGGGGTAGGCTGAGGACCTACCCGGTAAGGGCACCACCCACAAATAAATTCTCTAATTTGTATGGAAGGCACACAACACCACGGACACCCCCAGTCCTCGGACCCCTTCCCTACCAACGAACCTGGAACGACGGGCACAAGGAGTCCTAAACCGGAGGGCTGGACTTAAAGTACACCACCGGAACTCCGAGAGGAAACCTCAGGGAGTCAAGAGTCGCACCGAAACTAGAGCCCGCGACTCGAGGCGCCGACGAGAGTGACTCGGGACACGAGGGAGCCTCGGACACGTCCCGTCTCCCGGTAGTGTCGGTCCACACTCGGCCGAGTCCTGTCTCACCGACGCCGGTTCACGACCAGTGGTCCCGTCTTGGGTCTAACCGTCTCACGGCGGACGAGGGCCCAGAATCGCCGACTGTGGTCGGCACCCGTAGGTACGACGCCCGTCCCGCCTCGATCCTGGTGCACTCCGCGACGCCCGTGGACCGGCGGGCGTGGCACCCCAGACACAGAAGGGTCGTCTACGCCGGTAGGGTCGTGGGAGTACCGAGGAACGGTGCACACAGGAAAAGGACGACGGCGAGGTTCACACTCTGCCTGCGAGCCGCAAAGGCACCGCCCCGGCTCCCCGACGGACCTACGGGTTCAGCGGCGCGGCGTCCGTTGCGCACTCGGACAATGAAATGAGTCGAGGGGGCCCCGCCACACCCATGGTGGGTCCCACCACGGGCACAGGTGTCCACGCCCCCGGGGCCTCGGCCCGGAAGGGCCGTCGACCGGACGGGTACGAAATACACCGTCGAGGTCCACCGGCGCGTGTTACCAGGAAACTGAGTCAAGAGGGTCTTCACCCTACTTGGACTCAGACCGACAAGACCTGGAGGACGGGGCTTCGGGTTTCCCGAGGTCAAGAATCCGAAAGGGAAGGCCTTCCAACTTCGAGTACAACCTACACCCCACCACATCCGGGTACCCCCGCCGTGAACGACAGTCCGGAACTCGGTGTATGCGGTTCGACCCTCGAGCACGGTTGAGAAGAGTCCGTGACCTTTCGGAATGCAAACTTCGTCAGAGGTGTCGGAACTTCAACACAATGAAAAAAAAACATCTATACGTCAAACGGATAGCGAACCTACAGAACGATTTCGACCATTGACACAAAACTTACCTGAACTGACGTCGACCGGAACACCACTTTTCAGTCACAAAACAGTATAATCACGGAAATTACAAAACAAGTCGACCGATAGCGACTTTAAAACCACGAATATTTTTGTTTGTGACTTCTGGATTCCAACCAAAGACATGGGAAAATTAATATTATTTTTTATCGTAGACGAATTTTTACCGTCTCTCTTGTCAACATGTCGTCCCGTGAAGTTCAACTAGATAACTCTAAAACACCAAAAGAATTACAAAGAGGTAAGCCTCAAAACAAAAGGCAAGAAGACCTGTCTTGTTCGCTAGGAGAAACCCATAAAAGGAGGACCAGGTCCAGTGGCCCTCGGAGACTCTGCGCACGCACCCCGGGTCACATCGCGGGGACACGCGCTCACGCCGAGAGGACCCACCCGTCGCGCGACAGGAGTCGTCCGTGCCGGGGAGCCACTGCAGAGACGCGTAGAGTCAACGTCACTGCTACTCCTACAGCGGGGCGACAGCCGGTTCAAACGGCTGTAAATGGGGGACTCATTGATGCTCCTACGGCTCCACCACCGGTCGTACTTGCCGCAGGTGCCTCTCGACTTGCCGCCACCCCTCTTGGACCGGGACTTCCTGCTCCATGTGCGGGTCGGAGGCGTAGCGCTGCTCCTCGGTGGGGTCTGCCACAGGTCCGAGACTCGCGAGACACAATAAGCCCAAATTTTTCGTATGCAATGTTCGCTGACAGAAATTTCAGGGGAGTCCATTCGTCATGGTCGTCGTCGAGGAGCCTTCGACTGCTGCTCCTCCGTCTGCCGCTCTCACCACCCCTCGGGGGGCCTCGGGGCTTCCTCCTGTGTCGAGATCCCTCGCCCTCGGGGTCCTTTCTCCTTTCATTTCACCTGTCGGGCGGGGGTAGAATGGGTCGAGTCGTCCATGCCGAAATAAAGGAACTTGAACCGAAAAGGGTCCGACAGCAGAGGCACAGACCAAAGAGAGTTACACTCACGACGACTTGTGTTTTCATGCAATGACACTCTTTGATCACTTCCAGTCCGACCGTTCTCGGCTCCGGCGAAGCGGTCCGACAGCCAAGAAGGACCTCTGAGACCAAAGTGCTATCTACGAGTCCGTCAAGAGTTTCCTTCTTGTGCACTTCCGGTTCCGACTACTTTCGCGACATTATCCGCCGCGCCAGCCGTCCTCTCCCCCGCGACCTTCCGCACGGGACCCTGTAGACGGGGGTGAAGGAGGGGAGCCGGACCCGGTCCTGGACGAGTGGGGGCGGGGGCCAGGGGGGGCTGCGGACGAGTGGGGGTCGGGTACCAGTGGGGGTCGGGGACGAGTGGGACCGGGGCTCAGGGGGACCGGGGATGAGTGGGGGTCGGGGGCACGTGGGGGTCGCGGGTACGTGGGGTCGGAGGCACGTGGGGGTC
>SJYO01041852.1:96572025-96666448 GCA_006410555.1 Capra ibex
CGACTAGGGGTCTTGGTCTAAATCAATGACACACAGGAAGGTCACAACTAAACACGTCCATATTTGTAAGAAGGGATGACTGCTCTTTCCGGATGGGACTGTGTGTGACGGGGGCGGGGCGGGTCGTCGCACAGGACCGGTGGAACCAACCTCGAGCGGGGGGGGGCACGGGACGACGGCCGGAGAGACTCGGGGTGACACCT
Organism: Capra ibex; assembly: GCA_006410555.1. Taxonomy (NCBI): domain Eukaryota; kingdom Metazoa; phylum Chordata; class Mammalia; order Artiodactyla; family Bovidae; genus Capra; species Capra ibex. Next base: position 96,572,229 of record SJYO01041852.1, read on the forward strand.
CTGCCCAGGATCCGCACAACACAAAACAAGAATCAGGCGACTACCTGTGAACGCAGACGGAGGGAAAGGAAAGGATGGCATTTGCGAGGTCACTCACTGGAGTGCACAGAACTGCAGAGTCCCATCCGCCAAAACAGGGGTCCTCCCAGAGGTCGTCGCCGAAAGGGGCCAACCTCACACCGCCGGAGGGGACGACAGGACCCCCTCTCGAAACTTGAGAGCGGTCAGACTACCCACTCTTCACCGTCGGGACACTCCAAGGTCCGGGTGAGTAGAAGTGCCCGTCCCGGTTCGAGACAGTGTGCACGAATTCCCGACACACCCGACAGACGAGGAGACGGAGCGCAAACCCAAATTCTCGAGAAATGTGTTCAGGAAATAGTTCATACACTGGGTGTCTATAAAAGAAAACCAGACACTATGTAGATAATCAAACGAAAAAAAAAATGTCACAAAAACTTTTCGCTTTCAATGACTAAAACTTCGTAAGGTGAAATAGTCGCAAAAGAAAATACTTAGTACGAAAACTACCGTATAGGTTTTTTAAATGGATTATGTTTTGACAAAGCGACACCTTCCAAACACTGAAACCGAGAACGAGTCCAGACACCAGGCCAGTCGAGTCAAAACGTCTTCCAGACGCCGCTCCCAGCAAACCATGGGTGACCGTGTCACGGACACAGTCTTCCGGGTACGAGGGACGACGTAGCGCCCCGGCGACCGACGCGTAGTCGGCTGACGTCGACTCCCGGGCGCTGGTGCGAGCCGTAGGACGGGGTCGGAGGTGCGGGGCCTTCGGGCACGAGACGAGCTGACGACGACCTAACATCCAAACGTTCAGTCCGTCCTAGACGGAATGAGAACGACCCGGAAAAAGTCTTAACAACTTCGACAAGTCTCCGGAGACGTAAAGGTATATACAAAAAAAGGTCCACCCTTTCACTTTCACCGAGTCAACACAGGCTGAGAAACGCTAGAGTACCTGACATGTCAGGTCTTATGACCTCACCCCTCGGCAAGGGAAGAGGCCCCCTAGAAGGGTTGGGTCCCTATCTTAGGTCCAGAGAACGTAACGTCCGTCTAAGAAATGGTCGACTCGGTGATCCCTGGGGACCTTACAATTCAAAAAAGCTTAGTCAAAAATGATCTCCTATCAACAAAACATGTGCAAGATAAAACGATAAAAACCCACCCCCGGCGCGGAGTACCGGATATCCGAGAGTCAAGGGACTGGTCCATAACTTGGGCCCGGCACCGTCACTCTCACGACTCAGGGTTGGTGACCTGGCGGTCCCTTGAGGGGGGTTTACGTAAAATCCCTGTTGGACCTCTTTCTTTACCGTTGGGTGAGGTATCGGAACGGACCTTTTAGGGTACCTGTCTCATCGGACCACCCGAAGTCAGGTACCCCAGCGTTTCTCACCCAGTGCTGACTCGTTGATTGGGATTGTGACAATCGAAGATACCTTCTGGAGGAACCCGACATTGCCCGGACGTAACTTAAGAACTTACAAACTATCTGAAGTAGTGGTCTTGGGAGACCCGGATTAGAAAATAAACACCCTACTACTCCTAGTTAAAACCCTTTTGTCTGGATACCCGTAACGTGTACGATAAAGAGATGTAAACAAATCCAGTAGAAATTAAAGAAAGACGTCAAAAATTTTCAAAGATCAGACAGAGAATTCAGGTAACCCAGAGATCCACAGAAAGCTAAGATGCATTTCCGCAAAAGACGAAACCCAAAGGGGAGAGAGAAGTAGGTAAGTAGACCGGCACGACCCACACCACCGTCGTGTCCCAGCGGGTAGAAACACCGCCGCACGTCAGAGGTGAACGTCGCACTCTCGAGAGTCGACGCCGTACACTCTCGACCAGGGGACTGATCCCAACCTGGAGCCCCCCGGGGACGTAACCCTCGTGCTTCAGAATCGATGGTCTGGTGGTCCCTTCGGGAACAAAGCTAAAAGTCAACCAACAACCATTGTATATCTTTGTATCAGCCAAGAATCCATACCTAAAACCTAAGACGTCGAAACGATTATTTGAAAAAGAAGATCTCACCAACTCCAAAACACCCAAACAAACCCCAAAAAAACCATCTAATGAAGCCCAAAGTATGTATGTTTTAGAACGACAGACACTCACCGGACCTAAGAAAAGTAAAGGATGAGAACACAATGACTCGATCGACCTCGGAGATCCTGTCGCGACTGATCCTCACCGCGGTCGTCTGCGGAAACGGACAAGGGTCAGCACCCCCCTGTCGCAGCTGAGAAGTTGGCCATTTTATACCACGATCGACAGTCAAAAAGAATCTACAGGAAACAGTTCGATTCCTTTAAGACAGGATGAGGATCCCAACAAACCCCCCAAAAAAAAAATCTTAAAAAAAATCTTAAAATAGCACTTATAAGTAACCCAAAAATTCTATGGAAAAAAAGACGTAGAGAACTCTACAGGAACACTAAAAGTTCGAAACAAGACAATGGTTCAACATAGAGTAGTTCCCTAAAACTTGGTTAGAACACAAGGACCCTATTTAGGGTGGACCAGTACCGTATATCAGAAAAAATTTTTTTATAAACAACGAACTGACTAAACGATTACAGAACAATCCTAAAGATGTAGATACAATTACTTCCTATAACCAGACAACAGATACTACAGAAACTTTGAGTCGTAATTTTTTTTGAATTCCAGTACCGCAGGTCAGGACAGTGAAGTACCGTTTATCTTCCCCCCTTCACTTTCGTCACTGTCTAAAATAAAGGACCCGAGGTCTCAGTGACGTCTGCCACTGACGCCGGTACTTCAATTCTCCACGTCTCTCAGTCCGTGCTGAGTCGATGACTTGTCGTCGTTGTCCCCGCAGGAACGGAGCCTCTCACTCGACGTTTCACGAGCAAGACGGACTCAAAGGCTTCCTTAAGCAGCCTCCAAAACTATAAAGAATTTATAAACTACCTTAAGTGGCCCCTTCAGGGTACCTGGACTAGAAAAAAACACCCTTTTAATGATTAAGTTTAAAACAAATGAACTATATCCAGACAAGTCTAAAAAATAAAGAAGAACCTAGCTCAAATTACTAAACACAGAAAAATCCTTAAATAGGTAAAGTAGACTCAACAGATTATACTACAGAGTACCAACAAATAACAGAGAAAAATCAAGACACCTCAGACATCAGTACAATTAAGGACTAAACCCATTAAAATAAATGAGGAAAAATTGAGGGAGTCAGTGAGACCGATATAAAAACATTTAGTTAAAAACACAAAAAAAAAAAAAAAAGATAAAAAGAGAAAAAACAAAGTAACTAAAGACAAGACTAGAGGTAATAAAAATTATATAAGAACCCCAATTAAAAAAGAAAAGGATCGAAGAATTTAGATTTCGACTCTAATGACTAAAATCTCGAAGGTTTAAATAATTCTGAACGGAATACCGGATTGTACACCAGATTGGATCTACACGTGAACTTACAGGATATTTACTTTCTAGCCAGTTTAACTATCGTAATAAGTTCAGAAGACATAGGAATGACTATAAGATAGGTTTAGATTTTTAATGACTCTCTCTGTATAATTTCAGTACAAGATTGAAAGTCTACTAGACAAAGGAAAAAGTTTAGGAAGCCAAAGACTAAGTACGTAAAACCCTGTCACAACAAATTACACACAGGTATATTAATGACAAGACGGAGGGATTATGTAACCGGGAAAACAGCGACACTTTATAGAGGGACGACAATAAAAATAGAATCTGATACAAGAGATTATAATTATATCGGTAAGGTCGACAGAAGTCCTATGACACACGTACAAAATACTTAAAAATGGGAAAATTAAAATCGAAGAAACACAGAAAGAGAGGTCGGAAAATCGAACTAGAACATAAAAGTGGGACAGGCGGTCAAAGAGGAAAGCAAACCTCACGAGGTGAGTGGCGACCACAGGCACCACCACCACGGGAGCGGAGGGTGAGCGGCGACCACAGGCACCACCACCACGGGAGCGGAGGGTGAGCGGCGACCACAGACACCACCACCACGGGAGCGGAGGGTGAGCGGCGACCACAGGCACCACCACCACGGGAGCGGAGGGTGACACAACCAGCAAAGACACAGAACACAAAGACATGGAGACAGAGATGAAGGAAAAAAGTATAGTTTTAAAATCACATGGTAAAAATTAAAACGATAGCTAAGAACTTAATACAATAAAAACAAAACAAAAAATCAATCAAAAATTTCCCACATCCCTCAACCCCTATCCTTCTCGGGACCCGTTCTTTCGATCTGGGGGAGACACGAATTCATCTTCAAGATCATCCAAAGGCACTCATTTGTGAAGAGTCACACGAAAGGTAAACCAGCTAAAGGTCGGAGTCTTGCGAACGGAGACTGTCAACAAAAGTCCAAACGTGAACAAAACTCCCTCTTCTCAGTCGCTGCCGAAGTAAGGTGGAATCGGCCTTCAGGGCAGAGACCACGGGAAACTTCTCGGAGACACATCGGTGGGCAATCCGTGGCACTCGGGTCGTCTCGGACCGTGGTCACCGGAGGAACACGAACGGGGGTCGAGGGAGAGAGGTGAGGCGGTAGAACGTCAGGGGCGTCGGGACGAGTCTGTCCGCGCCCTACGTCTGCCCACTCCGACGGCGGGGCCGTCTGCGGGTCGGCCCCACTCCACGCGTACGGAACAGAGGGGTCCGGAGAAGTCGGCGTCAGGACCCCCGGGAGCAGGTGAAGCGCTCCTCCCCGGGCAGGTGGGCCCCCCAGTCCCGCTGGGCGACGGAAAGATAAAGGACACACCGACTGAGCGAGTCAGGAACAGCAAGAAACAAAGGGATTTATGAGTCCTGAGTGAGTGATTTGGAGAGAAAAAAAGGAAAGGGAAATCCGTCTTGTTCGAGGTTTGCGAACACTTACGGTGCAAACATTTGTTCTCCGCAGACCTAATTGCGGCAGTCGTTACCGACGACCGCGGGACGGAGGACCCGTGGTCAAAGACTCGGGGCTCTTCGGGCGTGTGGGCCGCGACGTGGACATGGGGGTGTAGGTACCCGTGCGCGGGCACGTGCGGCAGGGTGTGGACGGAGCGGGAGAGTAGGTGGGGTGGAACATGTGTCGCGGGGGGAAGTGTGTGTCATTCCACTCACACGTATTTCCCGGCCCCGTGAGTGCGTGGTGAATCTGGAACTCTCGCACAAATTTGTCTAGGCATTTCACTGCCGAACACACCCCGTCGTCGGCGCGAGTACCCTCCCAGACGTTTGCAAAGAAAAATGGTATTACAGCATTGGAGGACCTCAAAACTTGGAAATGTGAACACTTTTGTTAGCACCTGCAGTACCAAGTAGGGAATCCTTTACTGGTCCTACACTTCCCACCATGACCGCATTACTCAATTCGACCCCTGGTGTCCCGGAGACGGGTGGGTCTCTCGTCGGGTCAAGAGGTCGAAAAGCCCCGGACCGCCATCGCCCATTGCATCGAACTTGCATCGTACTCAGGAGATTGTGACCGGCCCGAGGTGTCCCAGAATTTACTGTCAGGAGAATTTCCTGACAATACATCTTTCCGCGTTCGAACTTCCTCCCTGGGACCCGCGGCACGTTGCCTCCGAACGGCCGTCCACTCACTTCTCGGCCCCCGTCGGCCCGTCCGGCCCGTCCTGTCTCCCCACTACCGACCCTTCCCACCGTGCGCTGCGGAGGACAGTCTCCTGGACTCCGAGCACGACTCGTGGAATCTGCAACGTCACTCTAGCAATCCAAACAAAGGAAGAAGCATGGAATCTATCGAAACGGAGTGATCGACAAAACTTGAATGAAAATAACTAAGTACAGTATTTAAAATTAAAAAATAGTCAATAAGACCGATTACAATAATCGAGATTAGTCAGTTTTTATCTTGAGAGGGGTTTGAGACGAGTATCTGTCACCAAGAGATCACACTATCTTTCACTTGTGCGCCGCACTCTCCCCGAGATAGTCCGGCGTGCAGTGGGGAGTGACCCCAAACGACAGACAGACGACCCCTCCCGTGGCGCACCATTAACGACCAAATAATATCTCATAGGAGGCAAACAATACAAGACACTATTATTCACGAACCATTGGTGAGTTTAAATACGAATTTAAAATAATCCAACTGACAACGAAGGGGCTATCGAGTCAATCATTTCTTAGACGGACGTTACGTCCTCTGGGGTCAAGCTACGGACCCAGTCCTTCTAGGTGAGCTCTCCCCTATCCGATGGGTGAGGTCACAAGAACCCGAAGGCACCACCGAGTCGACCATTTCTTAGGCGGACGTCACGCCCTCTGGACCCAGGTCAGGGACCCAACCTTTCTAGGGGACCGTTTCCCTTTCCGATGGGTGTGGACCTAAGACCGGACCTCTTAGGGTACCTGAGGTATCAAGTACCCCAGCTTTTCTCAGTCTGTGCTGACTCGCTGAAAGTGAGAGATTGAGTAACGAGTCAAGTTTGAGAACTACTGTGGAAACAATTAGCCCAGTAAAATTCATCGTATAAGTGCAAATATAAGTTCCGGTCCGACAGACATACCAGGCGGGTTAGGCAGTGGGAAAAGGAGTCCACTCATATACTCAAACCCTCGACAAACGAGGAACAAGAATGGATCTATCTCGAGGTAAAGGATCAGGGATCCCTTGGTGGACCTCTTCTCCCACATCTTACAAGAGAGTATACAAGCACGACCATCTTTAATAAGTTCTTTATTAAGGATTTTTAGAAGTTCATTTCGTCACTTTAAATAATAAAGGTGAGATCAATTTTGACTCAATAGGGGACCTAAAACCGGAAAAGAGTCCTACAATGGTTGCACATATCTTCCTATTTCCCCCCTTTCGTAGTAGACCCAGCGTCAGACAGACAATGGTGGCTTGACATTAGGTCGTCCACCTACTCTTTCTAAGTACCCAGCTTCTATGACGTCTCCCCGTCGACACTCCGACACAGAATCGACGAGTGACAATCACGGCTCTAATAAGTCACCACGTTGACTTTACGTAATCGACCCACGCGAAAGGAACCTCCCTGCTCCACGCAGACGGTCTCGCGAACCAGACACGGACCATGTTTCCACAAAGAGACGTACCCCAGACGTTTCAACCGTACACAAGAAACTCAATCACACTGAATCAGCACACGAGACCGAGGCAGACACGGATTCAGTCCCGCACGGGTCGGGATGTCCCCAACCACCTCCTCCTGACACGACATCACCTCCCTGTACCAACAGGAGTCGAGGCAGTCTCGTCCGAAGAGTCGCTCTACTGACGGGGTACGTCCGTCCCCGTCGCGGTCCACACCCGTCGACACGGGTGACTCCGAGAAGACTGGTCGAGGAGAGGGACGCGGCAGTCCCGAGAGTCCTTAAAGACGAGACCAATCAACAGCGGAAACCCTGATACAGTGAGATTGACATTAAGAAGATTAAGTACGAAAACGGTACCACCCTTTTATCATGGATTTTGCGAACCTGCCCATGACAATCTTAAAATAAAAGAACTCTAATCTTTCTGAACTTCTGATAAAGGTAAAAGTCTTCAGAAGTAATGGTGACTATCCAAATATTAAACATACAACTCATTACAGTGAATTTTTACCACTCATCAACGTCCTCCATTTATGTCACTACTTCATGACTTCCTTTTTCAGTTCTGACTCACTGTCCTCTAAATCGAAGGCTAATAAGCCCTCAGGAGGTCGCCAGAAGGACGACGACCGAGGTGAAGTCGAGGGAAGACCGGACTCCCGCGCGGGACGCAGAGATCAGAAAGAAAGTCCCGACGAAGCCCCGGGCTCCACCGGGCAGAACCATCCACGAGAGACAAGGAGTCCTGCTTACCACGAGACGACGAGGCACACGCCGTCCGTCGCCGACCGACCGCCACACCCCAGGTCCTCACACGAGCGACCGGGGCGACGCGGGGACGACCCCTCCCGTCGGGGGGGGGGGGCGACGACGTGGGGACGACCCCACCCCCCCCGGGGACGACCCCTCCCGCCCCCGGACGTCGGGGGCCGCCCAGGCGGACGGGACGACGTCCGGGTCGTCTGAACCGTGGTGCGTCAAGCCACGAGACGACACAGACCCGACGGGCGCACGAGAACCTCCCGACCGGGACGCCATCGACCCCTACCGAGGAGCGCGACGCCGGACCCGGCAGACGCCCAGCACACCGCGGACGCCGGGGCGCCTCGACGGACCCCGCTATGTCCGCGGCAACCCAGAACCCCGAAACCCCCGACCCCCTTCGAAGAACAACAAACTATACGAGACTAGTAGAGACATAAAAGTAACCGCGTGAATGAGGTAAGTGAAAACAAAAAGTACACAAACCTACTTATGGGTGCAAACATTGATAAAAGGTAAACAACGGTTTCCGAGGGAAAAGACGAAAGAGATGAGAGTGAACTTGTAAAAGACTAAGTAAAATAAAGAAGAATCGTATAGTTAATGTGGAGAAAAAGGTAAAATCGTCAACATAATCTTTCGTGGAAGACTGATTTGATCCCGGTGAAGGTTGTGATGAGGAGGTGAAACCTACATCAACTCGACGAATATCGTCCAGTAAGGCTCAGGGAGGAAGGACAGGAACACAGCAACGTCAGTAGTAAAAGTAAATAGGTTGTAATTAGTGGACTATATAACAATGATAATAAGGACGTTACAAAAAAAAAATCTAGTTAATTGTCACTCTTTTTTCTAAAATGAAAGGAACACAAATAAGGAAAAGGTAGCTAGAGAGAAGGAAATACATCTAGGTTCAAAGACTGGTATAAAGCAAGGAAGAAGGACTTCTTTTAGAAAATTGTAAAGAACGTCCCGTCCAGACGACCTCTACGCAAGGGAGTCACAAACAAACAGACTCCTTCAGAAATAAAGAGGAAGTGAAAACTTCCTATTAAAGCGACCTATGTCTTAAGATCCAACCACAAAAACAAAAAAAAAGGAAACTTGTGAATCTTGGACCAATTGGGACGAGAGAAGGACGAACGCACCAAACTCACTCTACAGAAGACACTGACACAGGGAACGAGACATCCTGTCCCAAACAAGGGGAGTCGGGTGGGGGTCCGACGAAGGTCCTGAGACCGAACCCAAGGATGTCGACCCTACACGACACGGGCCCACCCCAGAACACCCCCAGAGCGACCACGGGAGACTCGGCGGGCCGGACGAGACCACGACCAGCTCTCAACCCCGTAGGAACCGACAGGGAACCCGCAGGAGACGAGGAGGTCCGGAAGAAGGACGGACGAGACGAGGACGCCTGAGGTCGGGACACACCTTGTAGAAAACTCTCCCGGGGTTTAAGAACCTGCAAGACAAGAGAAAAAAAACAGTAACAACCACGGTAAAAAACCTCCTAAAACACACAAATTTAAGAGTAAAGAGAAGTGCAGAGTCAAACTTTTCAGAGAGAACAGCACAGAATTCCGAGTAGCCAAGGGAAGAACCGACACAAGTCAGACGGCTCAGAACCAAAAAGAGAGGTGCAAAAAATAAAGATCGTAAAGAAAAACTGAGAAAGAATCTCAGAGAGATAAGTACCGTGGTTAAACAAGAACGCACGATTGGTGCAAAGGACAGGCATCGCGTCCTCTTCAAAGTCCAACGGACGGAGAACCACAGGGACAGGTGGCGAGACGACAGAGAAGGACTTGGAGACCGGTCTGGAAGAGCGGGACGAAAGACATGGGCACCGGGGGGGGTCGGACTAGTGGAAGACAAGACTCTTGAAGGACAACCCAGTGAGAAGGTCGAACCACCCAAAGGACGACACAGACTGGGTGAGGCATTCAAACTCCAAAATTAGGACGCACACTAAGAATAAAGACTCGAAATAAAAAGTTTGCACAATCTTTGAGAGACACAAGAGAACGAGGAGCTAGTGGAACAGAAAGTAGAAAGGAAAGACACTCGCAAAGTGTGCACCAATGAGACACAAACCTACTTCGACACTCCGCGATTGGGAAAAATAGCACTCCAGTACGTACGAGTCGTCTGGGACTTATCCCCACGAAGGAGTCCTCCCCTGGGGTGAACGACCGCACCTCCACGACGACCACATGACCGGGGGCCTGGGGGGTCGAGGGGAACGGAGACGAAGGAGGGCACCCTGGCGTCCCGACAGACGAGTAGAGACGGTGCCGCTACGCGTGCGGGCGTCCCGAGGACAGGGAAGGACGTGGAGGCGACCCCGGCCAAAAAGAACGACACAAGAATGTTCGAGGGGCACTTGCCAAAGGGAACGAAAGAGACATCGAGTCGTGGACCAATGTCTCCACAGGACACGGCAAACAGACCCTAGACCCTGTACAGAGGGGAGCTGCCTGTTTTGGGCTCCTCTCGCCCCCCTCCTGAGCGGTGGACTCTCTCCTCTCGGGCGCTGGCACGCGGACGAGGAGGGGACGGCGACCGGGCCCCGGCTCGAGCTCCGGGGACCGAAATGCACGACACAGGAAGGACAGACCTTTTACACAGTTCTTCGTCAACGGGGGAATCCTGCCCCGACCCCGCGACAGAGCCCGAGAGGTATCCTCGTGCCCCACCGGACTTTCGCCACCCACTCAAGTCACGTAGTTCCCTCGGACCCCTGCCCCGAGGGCGTGCCGGCACCCGTACGTGCGGGGAGTGGGGGAGTGGCCCGGGGAGCACACGTCGGCGACGCCTGCACCGAGCGTCCCAATCTGCCCCTCGTTCACAGTCGAGACGACCTCAGACTCCTGCCTCTTCTGACGCCCCTCTCCCCGCACTCGACTAGCGGTAGACGGCCAGCACCGCCCCGACGCCGGACACGATGACTCAAGTCAAGAAGACCCGATTCTTTATCGTCTGCCTCCCACCACCACGGAGAAGGAGACCGTCCTCGTGACTCCTCGGAAACTCCTCTTCGGGTCACCTCTCACTCAGAGCGGGAACGAGCGACCCGTGAACCGCCGGGAGGACAAGCCCGCGACCCACAACCGTCGTCGGCGGCGGGCGCACCCCGAGGTAGGTGACGAGGGCCCGAGACCCGAGGCACGTCCTGTCCGACCCAGAGTGCTGCGCACGCATTTAAGTCTTCACACGAAGTGACCTCAGTGGCCAGCCACACCGACCCGCGGGTCAGTCTCGTCTCAACACGAAGGGACACTTAGCCAAAAAAGAGTTTCACTTCTCGTGCAGTCCCGAGGACACCCGATTTCGGAATTCCCGAACACACTTCCGACTCAGTCACGACACTAAACTATCACGACAGGGGTGCGCGAAATGTAGCACGCGTAGAAGTACCACCACACCGGGGGCCTACCGGACCACTGCCCCCGGGGGAGAGGAGGACTTCCTCCGGGAACCGAGACCTCCACCCGTCCGGAGACGTCTGCGGAGGTGCGTCCACGTCGGACCCACGACGCCGGGGGCGACGGAACCGGAGGTGGTGACCCGGAGGACAAGACGTATGTACCAGAAGACTCGGTCTGCGTGTCGTAGGGATCGAGTACAGAGGTACCTTGTCGAGGCACCAAGGTCAGGCATGAGGTGAGTCACAAGCGACTCGTCGTCCGACACGGCCCGGGAGACGACGGACGATCTATTTCCTTCTGTCATGAGGGTCGGGAACGAAAGTCTTTAGAGCAACAGATTTCTCTTACGTTTTGGCACTAGTTTAAACTTTTGAGTTTTGCGACACCGCTTGGAGCTATCTTCATCATCGGCGTCACGTCTGTTTGCCGGGACTCCCCTCTGGGGTCGGGCCCTCGGACACCCACCCGGACGTCTCTCCACCGCGCCCCGTCTCGCGACTACCGACTCGTCTTTGGTCTCTCCGCACCCACCGCACCACGTCCGGCAGTCACCTGCGAGAGCCCCTCTTCCACCGCGAGCGACAGGGGCCCGAGAACCCCCCGAACGGACACTCAGACACAGAACTCGGTCGGCCGGACTGGCGCTCGTGTCCGGCAGGGTGGAGGGCCGTCCGAGACGCACGGGGCCCCGGAAGTCGCGACGTCGGAGGGCAAACAGTCACGGAGCACGAGGCAGGGACGAGGCACCTCTGACTGCGGACGACCCTCAAAGGAACGGGAACGGGAAACGGGGACTCTGAACGACGGTCCAGTCGTCCAATCCGAGGGCGGTACCACGACCCGCAGACCAGACGGGACGAAGGAGGGGGACAGTTCAGGGCTTAGACGAGGGCGGAGTGGGAGGTGGAAGCAGACGGACTTGGGCAACTCCCAGCCACCACACGAGTCGACGGGCTCGCTTTCCTGGGGTGGGGGCCGGGCCCGGGGCACTCTCCCGTCGTCGTGGAACTTGACCCGACCCCCACGATCGATCACAGATCCCTCTGGGGGTGAATCGCGAGTCCTTTGCGAAGGAAACCCGGTCCGCTGTGACTTATAAGCTGCACGTGACAGACCAAATTAAGAATGGTGTAGGGGACCTCCACCCACAAAGGTTTAATGTCTACTCTTTTGATTTCGTGTTTTTCTACCTCCTTAAACGGACTCCAGTGTGTCGATCCTCTCCCACTCGACCGGGCACTGGGGAATCGGGCACGTCGGGTCTCCGACCCTGCCCCCCTCTCGAGTCGGGTCGAGGCCGGGACTGCGCGCGGGGACCCTCGCCCCGGTGTCTGGGAGGGGAGGAGGGACGGACGGTCGCGAGACGGGGGACGGGCATGATTGGCGGGGCACAGTAGGAACAGGGGCGAGAAGGGGGGTCTCGCGGCGTCCGGGTGAAGACGTGGGTCGACTGGTCTGGCGGAGTGGGACGACGGATCTCGGGAGACACGGGAGGTCGGGGGGTCCTATCTTCCGTGTGCACGCACAGAGAGGCACCGGGGAGTCGGGCAGGCCAACTGAGGGAACACGGACCTGCGATCGACCGGGACACGAGACCGGACAGGGAAGAGGTGAGACGGGTCGGACCGGGAACCCCAAGACGAGGACCCCCGGAGGAGTCACGAGGGGAGGGGGTGGTGGGACCTCGACTCGTGTGAGTGACGAGTGTAGGCACAGGGACCCCCATAAGGGCGTGTGGACCCCCCTACCCCACTACCGCACACGACCACAGTCGCTCTACGCCCCCACCGTCCCGGTCCGAGGTCCCCCGGGGCGGGGGTCCGTGGAAGGTAGTAAGCTCCGTTCCGTCAACGCGGTGGTCACCCAACCTGCACTCAGAACTCACGACTGTCCCTCTTAGGACCTGAGCACCCGAGCGACCCCGCCCGGTGACGTCGGACCCGAGGTCCCCCCACTCTCCCCCCGTCACTGTCGGAGAGGTCCCGCACCGTCGAGCCGACACCGTCCTCCGAGTGAGTCCGGTCGTCCCAGCACTCGACGTCAATCCTGCAAGAATCCTCCACCAGTGACACTCGGTGTGACACCCGGCTCGTCATCGAACTTCAGACCGCCGGCTCCCGTCCGGCACACAGGTCTCCGGTTCACTCGTCTTCGTGTTCCGTCCGGCGTGGTGGGGACCCTGAACCAAGATGCAGTCCCCCACCCCTCGGTGGCCGGGTCGGACTCGTGCCTCGGGGTGCGAGGGCGAGTGCAAGGTGCTCGGACGAGACCGGCACGGCTCCCTCCCCGCAGCCCGTCCCCGTGTCGACGCCCGGTCCCGCCCCGTCCTGCGGGTCCGCACGTCCCCCGTCGACTGCCGGTCAGTCGGGCCTTTGCAAACCCGTCCCGAGAGGAAGGTGTGGGACCCTCCCACCCGAGTCGAGTCACAGCTTGGGTAGACAGGGGTGTGAAGACGTGAGACGGGTCCACACTCCCTTGTCCCGGTCTCGACTGGAGAATAGTCACCGAGGTGTCCCTGAAAACTGACCACTAAAAAGTTTGCAGTCCACTCTCACTCGGTACCCTCGTCCAGAGCACGTCTACCGGAGCGAATCTTGCACCGAGTCCTCGCTGTGACCGCCAGGGACTCGACGGACTCACACACGCCAGTCGGGGAACTCGGGGTCGACGAGAGGCCCAGAGGCAGGCGACGGTGACGGGCAGTACCCGCCGGGGCCCACACGAGTTCACGCGGAAGGTGCCCCACACAAGGGACGTGCGGACAACCGCCGTGCGCACGGGGGGTCCCAAGCTATTGCTGAACAGACAGACATCAAATTTAGGCATCCACTTGTCTTATAATTAAAACTATACACTAATCTTGTAAAAAAAAACATCCGAAATGGTGGTCGTGGACAAGTCTTAGTGTGTTTATTTGTAGTCCATAAGTCACGCAGAGAAGTTCTGGTATAAATGGGCTCGACAAAACCCTCGTGAGGTCTCACCTGATCAAGATTCAAATATTCAGAAACCCCTAGTCTTCACTACTTACTATTCTTGACCTTGGGACCGTGAATGAACGGTCTATGTTAAAGACCATTCCTTGAGCAATTTGGAAGCAACCTCAAATGTCTCTGGACTCGACTCGGCTACGGTGGACAACGGCGTCGAGGGGGCGTCCAGGGTCCGACGAGGAAAGGGACCGAAGGCGACTCCCGCCGTCCGGGGGCGGGTCCGTCCGACGACGGGCGCAGGACGACGCGGCTGTCTCGGCACGTCCGGGACCCGACCCGTCGGCCCTCGGACGCCGGGATCTGCGACCCAGAGGGACGGGGACCCGACGCCGCACAGACCCGAGGTCCCGCACCACCAGCCGAAACCGAGGGATCGTCACCACTGGGGATCTCGAACCGGGCCCGTCGCCCCACGACACCGAACTTGCGACACTGAAGGCAAGGAAGGAGGGGAGGACGAGACGGGGATGTACCCGGGACAGGGGCGATTGTTCGTGGAGGGACGTCGGAGGAGTCGACGGCTCCGCGGTCGCGGAAGGACCGTCCTGTCCCGCGCGCCTGCTCCCGACGGGCAGACGGACAGAGACAGCAGACGCACTCCTGTCGGGACCCCGGGGTGGGGTTCGGGACGTACACGAGTTTGTTGTGCGATCTGAACCACAGACCAGACACGAGCCTTCCCCAAAGATCGACACACTGGAACCCGTTCAATGAATCGGACAGACCGGAGTCAAAGAAGTAGAAATCCAATCCGCAATCTCGCGATTCGAGTCTTTCATCACAATTCTGGGATTTAAAGAAAATCCTTCGCGGACCGTATCCTTAGCCGGATATCGTCCGCGAGTCAGTTACAAAGAATCTGTGCTTGGTCGGCTGATCGTGGTAGCGGCCCCTAAGGATCGGGATCGTCGGGGGTCGCAATCATCAAATCAGTCATCGACGAAAAATCTCAACTAGATTAGGGCACAGAAAACCTTCGTAATTAAAAGGGTAAGAAGAGACTTCCTTCACTGAATAATCCCGGTTGTGAGAGTCTTCGTTCTGGACTTCGCGAAGACGGAGGTAGATCGTCACTTTGCCGACGTCAAAGGCTGTCATTTCTCTTTTTCTGACGACGCTTTTTCTTTACAAACATGTTAAAGGTTCTGCGAAAGTACCTTCGTTTGTTTCAGCACTACCGGTGGAGCAGTCGGTGCAGGAGGCACAGGACGTGCCGGTGGTGTCACGTCAGGTCGTCGTCGGTCAAGGCGCACAGCAGGTTCTCCGGCGGCAGGGAGCCATTCCGGGCGGGCGAACGGCCCCGGGCGAGGGGATCCCCGGGTGAAGGGATCCCCGGACGGAGGAGGAGCCGCACGGGACTCCGCAGTCACGCCCACTGAGGGTGTCCACGGGCACGGTTCCCTCGCACAGGAGACCCGGCACTGCTCCTACAACGACGGTACGACTGGGGGCCCCGAGACGGTAGGTGCGACGCACGGCGCAACAGTGAGAGGAGTGACACACGACACTCTCCTTCTCCCGTGACGAAAGTCTTGTGCCTCTCCCTAAAAGTCAGTGGAACTTCGTCCTCGGAGCACGTCTCGTTCGGCTGTCCCATGGTCGGGCGGGCTCCACATCGGGACGGCGGCACGCCCGGAGACCACGCCTCCACAACGGTGGCGAGACTAGACTCGGGTCCCGTCTCGCCCGAACTTCCGCTGCAGTCTTCGTGTGTCCTCGTCCGGGTCTCTCCGGAGCACTCGGTCTCAATCCCGACACACCCGTAGGTCTCCTCACTTCCGCACCCACCGCCGGGGGTCGGTTGTAGCGTCCAGGAAGCCCCGGGAGTCCTTTCCCTCGACCCCCAGTCCTCGAGAATCCCAGTTTCGAGTGACGACGGAGTCTACGTGTCGGATATGCACGTCCCCGGTGGGACACGGGTCGGTCTCTGTCGCGGTCCATCCGTAGGAGTGTCCGAAGTCTACACCCCGAGAGGCAAACCTTTACCGTCGTCAGGGGGACAGACCCGCGGCGCGGGTGCCCAACCGAGGCGGCCGAGGATGTGTGTCTGACTCCAGCGGTCCGGCGGCCCTCGTCTACGGCATCCACGGGGTCACCCCGCCCACCCACCTGGGGCACGACGGAAGTGTCCTGAGTACGGGGGTCGCAAAGACTCAGGTCTTAACACCCGTCACCGGAGTCGAGCCCTCTCCAGTCACAACACCTTCCTTCTTTCCTTCAAATTCTCTGCGACCCGACCTCCTTTTCGGCGGTCTCCGACACCCGTCCCGGCCTCCAGACCCACCCGACACGGACTCTGCTAGGAGGGCCCCCGCGACGTAGGCGTCGGCCCGACGACACGACCGAAGGGCCGGTTCTACACACAAGAGTCCTCGGGTCCGGTGTACCGGCCCCGCTCGTCGACGGCGGGGGTGCAGTCCGGTGTCCCGTCCACGCACACCCTCTTCCATTCGTATCGCTCTGCCGCTACGTAGAGCCCGGGTCCCCGTCCCGTTCAAGGACATCTCGACCTGCAAAGGCCTGGTTCTCAGCCAAAGGTCTTTGTCGTCGACCTGCAAGCTCTTTCCGTCGTCCGTCACTGAGGTCGCAGAGACAGCGTCCACTGCAGAAAGTGCCGCAGTCGTTCCTCCTAGTGTCCGTGCCCCACGGCCGCCGGGGCTCCTCGTCGGGGTGCCCGGACCGGGGCGACGGGCGGGAACGCGGGCGGTGGGAGAGTCGTCGGAGGTGCGGAGTGGACCGGTTGTAGCGTCGGCACAGGAAGGGGTTTTGTCGGCGGAGGGGGCCGAAGCACCTCAGCGAGTTCTCGAAGACAGGACGAGGGCACCCGGGGGGCGGGGGGGGGTGACTACCGAGACAGTCGCGTGGGGGATCGCAGACGTCCACTCGAGACGGACCACCCCTCCGACCCCGCCGCGAGGGACTGGGGGGTCCTGCGTTCGCACTCGCCGAACCCACAAAACCTCACCATAAACCATGTGTGCTCCGAAGGGTCCACCTCGGACAGACGGTTCCGTCCTCTGGCCCCAAGTCAGGGAAACAACCCTTCTGGGGGACCTCCTCCCGTACCGTTGGGTGAGGTCACAAGACCGGACCTCTTCGGGCACCTGTCTCCTCGGACCCCCCGACGTCAGGTACCCCAGTCCCTCTCAGCCTGTGCTGATTCACTGAACCGTGTGCGTCCTCGTGTCTTGTTATGTTCTACGATCTGTCCAAAATTACCTTCTGCCAAAAGCAAGGGAAACTTGAACCGTCGTGGGGGGGTGTATGTGTGTGTGTGGAGGTCCTACTTCGCCCCCACTCCCCTTCCCTGCACACACCCGGACGACTCGGGGAGATCCACACTGGGGAGTGCGACACGGAGGACGCACCCGGGACCACCCGTCCGGGTGTGGAACGGGCACGGAGACGCCCCGTCCGACGAACGACTGCCCGGGACGCACCAAAACGTCGCTGGGACTGACGCTTCCCGTAGCGACGCTCTTGCCGCACATGCTGGGCGTCGTCCTGCTGCCCCTGCTCTCGCGTCTGCTCCTGTCGACGAGACTCGTGTCGAGGTCGTGGAGGTGGAGGTGGTTGGTCTTCCTCCCGTTCATGACGCTGACGACGA
The DNA here is from genome assembly GCA_006410555.1 of Capra ibex. NCBI lineage: Eukaryota > Metazoa > Chordata > Mammalia > Artiodactyla > Bovidae > Capra > Capra ibex. The sequence continues at coordinate 96,590,153 of SJYO01041852.1, forward strand.
TGACGCTCAAGAAGCCCGTGCCGCCCCACTCACGGGCGCGGCCGCGACGGGCTCCGCCCCGGACGGGGCCCGGTCGAATCACGACCCGCCACCCGCAGACGCTTGACGTGCAAGGTCATTCTCACCACCTTACGTGTTTGGAGAGACGCTCTTATTGTGTGGTCCGACTGGGGTCCCACACCGACACAACACACAGTGCGAAATAAACGTCGTGTCAACGACCATTTTAGTCCCGCGACAGATTTCATCGTCAAGGCTAAGATCCGACACGAACAGGATGTCTTTATTACTTTTTATGAACGGGTCTCAATCAATACTCATAAAAGAGGGACCCAAAAACGTAAACTAACACCACAAATCTTACCGACTACTCCAGTCTGGATGACGGCTGGGTGCACACCCGTGCCAACCCGCACCCGTGCCAACCCACACGAGTGTACCTACCGTCGGGGCGTCCCGAGACACAGTGTGTACGACCCGAGCTGCCGCGACGGACCGCTCTGCGCAGGTGCGACGCGCCACAGGCCCTGTCGGCAAGGCGGGAATCCCCGTCCACAGCCCGCACGTCGGACCCCGCCCGTCACCTCCTCGTCCGTCACGCTCAACAGAGAGCAGAAGAGGCCTGTGTGAACCCAATCATCAGCCACTCTTTAGAAAAGTGGTGACCTTTCCTTCGGACACTCACCTACGCCTTTCTGATATTTGGGAAAATAACGACACTTTTCCATCAATTCGAGGCAGTGCAATCCTCACCTGGTCCGTCACCCCTGTCAGCAAAGGAAAATCAAACTTTTACTGGTAGACACCCGTGTCAACCCGCGGGAGGCGGGCTACCGGGACTTGGACACCTCGCGCTGTCCGGCACGGTCCTATGGTCGAAACCCCTTGACCGCTACCTTTCGAACAGAGAATGAGTAAAAAGGACTGTGTGTCCCCCATGAACTCACCACTCTTTCCTAAGAAAGAATTACGACGTCAGACTTTAGACAGTGTAAGAGTCAGTACTTTTGAGCTCAGATCAGTACAAAAGTAGACAGAATCGGAGGTCGACGTGGGTGTTCATCTTTAATGCGCCTTTACTCCCTTTTCGAGGCAAATGCCGACTGGTTCTCCTTCCTTCTCGTCGGATTCTTTCGCCTGGTCGAGAGCCTTGCCCTCTCACACCAGCTGGTAGCGTCCCACCTCCTGAACGACGTCAAGTATTTGTCGAGCCTCTGGTTCGGGCACTCGTCGTGCGCCCGGCGGTTCGCGCGAGCCGTGTTCGTCTCCTTCCATTTGCCGCCCCGTCCGGACCCCGGCGCGCCCGGGGGTGCAACGAGGACCTCGGGACCCCCGGAGGCAGTCGGACTTGCCCTGGGTACACACGGGGGGCTCGACACCAGAGTGTGGTCGGGGTCCAGGAACACGACGGCCGTACCGTTCGTCCGGGTGGGGAGAGAGACAACTTCCGCGCAGAAGGGGTCCTTTAAGCTCCGTCCTCGGGAGCCAACAGCTCGCGTTCCCCGCGACACCCGACCACCTCTGCCGCCCGTGTCTCAGCGGAAACGAGACTCGGCCGTGTGGTCGCGACACGCACTTCCCTCACAGGGAAGGCCATCAACGGGGGGGCGGGTGAAGAGAACTTCCGGAAGGACCACGGACCGAGGGGTTCGGGGAGGTGTCCGTCCATCCGGCACGAGTACCCCCCGAGCAGTCCGGCGTCTGAGACTGACACCCGACTCGACGAAACCCTCCTCGACTGCGTGGACACTCCCCACTCCTCCGGACGGGTGGTGCCCAACCCGGCGAACACACCCCAAGAAAGGCCGCAGCGAGTGTCGCTGAGCCCCCACCGGCGATGACGTGCGACACCCAAACGGCGCCCGCCGCACGGAGGCCCAGGACTCTGCCCGGACCCAACTGGGTTCCGGACTACGCCCGGAACCTCCCTGTCCGGACGAGGAGGGAGTTTGGACCACATCCTCCGCACAGGAGGTGGGTCGCCGCGACGCCATAGCCCCAGGGTCCCTAGGTGAAGGGCGACCCAAGGGGCTTCGGAACCGAGTCCGTCCACCACAGACCCGACGGGGGGGGGGGGGGGGCGGGGCCGGGGGTAGGAGAAAGGCACGCCCGCTGGACTGAGGTCTGCACCGACGTAGGAAGGTCCGAGCCGTATCCGGCGGGGGACCGTGGGTGAGTGGACACACGAGAGGCGGGTCGGGCAAAAAGACCCAGTGCCCCCAGGTCTCGTGACACCGACGACACAACGCCCCCGCGTCACGGCCACCCCGGTGAACCCCCGTGACAACCGCGGCGGAGGGACTACCTCGTTCTCAAAACTTGCTAGAAACTCTAAAAAACTTTTAGACAGTAACTTAAAAATCGGATTAAAATATAAATTCAAAACATCTTTCCGTCCAACAGACAACATTTACGACGGAAGACTCTATGGCACTCCGTACAACTTCAGACCTTCTCGGAAACGTAAAAGGGTCGTGTCCGGAGGGACCTCGGGCACTGCCTCTCGGACAAGAGACAAGAGAATGACCCGCAAACAAACGATCTGTCGTCCCTAGAAAAGGTGAACACGAGAACCTTACACACAGTGATTATTGTGTCTCAGGAGTGGACTCTACTTTCAATTAAAGGACGGCCAACCTACCGTTCTCTCTTCGTGACAGACAGTGCGGTGCAACTTACAAAGTCTTTCAGTAGACAGAATAGTGCGATCACTTGTGTTCAACCCTTAAAATGGACGATCCCACCCTTTTTCTTAGAGATCAAGGAATCGTCTGTAAAAGAACACACAGGAACACTGGGCGTACCCACGTAGTCGTCCCCGAAGTGACCTACCCGAACCGTCGCGGGTGCTCCGCGGGCCAGTCAGGACACGACCGTCGACGCAGGAGGCGGGCGAGGGCCTGTGGCCCGGGTAACCCCGTCCCCGCGTGTGGGCGAAAACCGGAGACGAGGGACTGGGGACCGGGGGACCGTCGAGTCTGACACCCCCGAACAAGGGGCAGTGGGGACGCAACCGCACCCGCACGAGATTCAAAACCCGGACAGTGTCGGGCAGTCTCGAATGGTAGAATCGCGTGCCAAGTCGAGAAGTCCGCGGGCACAGGGACACAGAGTGCGACGGAAGGGAAGGTAGCGTCGACCTCCTCTTCCGCGCGGACCTCCGCCTCCGCGCCCGGGCCCCGGTGGACGTGGACGCGCTCCTCGCCGCCGCCCGGCTCCTGCTCGCCGACTGCCTCCTCGACGCCGCCGACGTCCTCGAGGTCTGGGACGCCCGGCACTTCTTCTTCTTCTTCCTGGCCGAGCGCTTCCTGACGGGGTTCGACCTGTACGAGCGGTCGTCGAAGGTCCGTCGGCGTCTCAGCCGCGGACCGTGGCTCGGGTAGGTGTTACCGAGTGACCTCGGCTGACTCCTGGGGCTCTGGAGTGGGGGGACGGGGAGGTCTGTGCGCCTGGGGTGACTCGGGCACCTGCGGTCCCTCCGGTTCGCCGAGGAGGGGTTCCCCTAACCGCCCCTCGTCGGTCTCGGCGACAGGAAGGACGACCTGTACCACGTAGTGGTGTTTCCCCCGCGGCCGGGCGTCTTCGGCGCCGGCCCGTCGTTCCGGCGGCCGCTCGGGCGGTCCTTCGGGCGCCTCGGGGGGGCCCGGGGTCTCCCGGGCCGGGCCGGGGCCGGCGTCCGGCTCGGGTTCCGGTCTCACGACCTCGAGGGCGGGGACCGCCCGGTGGCTTCCCTCCTCTGCTTCCAATTGTCGTTGTTGTTGTTATCCTTCGTGGACTTGGTGCAGGCGCTTCTCTTCGGCCCGGGTCCGGGGCGCCTCGGGAGGCGCGGGTCGCTCGGGGACGTCTCGCCGCCGTTCGGTCACTGGCGTCTCAGGGGCGTCGGGTTCCCGGCCCCGTCCTTCTCGTTCTTCTTCTTCCCCCTCGCACGGTCGTCGAGGTAGCCACTCACGTCCCCAAGGGGTGGCAGTGGCGGCCGGCGCGTCGGGTGCCCGTGCACGACCGAAGACGGAGTCCCGGCAACCCGTGACAGCGGTGCAGACCAACAGCACTCCATCGGAGGCTCGGGGTCCGACGCCCTTCTCGCGCTCCTGGGGCGGGTGGGGGTCCAGTCGCCAGTGTGGCCGAGACAGGAGGACCGGAGGTCTGACACAAAGACTCGGTCTCCTCTCAACAAACGGTAAAAGGTAAATCTACCAGGACACACACAGAAGGTCGCTCCCGGGAGAAGACCTGGTGTCCTGTCACCGACCTCCGTCCCTCAGCTGTGGCGTGTCCGGTAGGAGACGGAACCTCTGGCGTCGGAGCGACGACAACGAGACAAACAGGACATCGTAGGAAATTCCCTTTCGAGCAAAGAGGACCACGCCCCGGGAGGGACCCCGGGGACAGTCAAGGAGGGAAAGGGTCTGGAGCGGAAAGATTCCTCACGCCGGGTAGGCACGAGTCCTACTGAGGAAAATCTCGGCAAGGTCAACCCACGGCAAGGGAGTGTCACCCCGAGTCCGACACGCAACAACCGTCGCCGTGACACAGACACCCGCGTCGCACCAGTCTTCCCGTGGCACGGGCGGACCGCCACTGGGACCCGGAGGGTCCGGCGACCCGCCCCGCAGGGAGGAGGCACTCCTGGTGCGGAGGCGGACACGAGTCCGGGTCACAGCACCCCCGTCTGCTCGGGGCACACGACGTGGTCCGTGAACGGGCGATCAAACGCGCAGGCACCGGTCGTCGGGAGCGAGTCTGTCAGCACTGCCGCGACGAGGAAACAGGGCAGACGCAAAGAGTCCGCCGCAGGGCGTCCTTCCCGGCAAGAAGAGGGGGTCCACAAGAGACGGAACAGACGGCACAAAGACACGGAGAAGGGGGACGAACAGGCGGGCGGGACCCACACGGCCCACTCGACGACCCTGCCGAGGAGAGAGGAGTCCGAAAAGGTCACAAAAGAGCCGACAAGCCCAAACATAAGGGTATCCTTGAAACCACATTTACACGGACTTTCATTTCTTTCACTTTCACTTCGGCGAGTCAGCTGAGACTGAGAAACGCTGGGACACCTGACATCGGGTGGTCCGAGGAGGGAGGTACCCTAAGAGGTCCGTTCTTGTGACCTCACCCACGGTAAAGGAAGAGGTCCCCTAGAAGGGTTGGGTCCCTAGCTTGGGCCCAGAGGGTGTGACGTCCGTCTGCGAAATTGAAGACTCGGTGGTCCCTTCGAGTATTTACACGGATTGCGGGAATTTTTTCTTTTTGGGAACAACTATAGAAATAACCATGACACGATTTAAATATCGAATTAAATCCTTCTTAACCAAATATACGACAACAAACAGGAATGGTTCGTGTCCCCCGTAAAAAGGTACACAAGTTTAGGTGAACTAGAGAAAAACCTTACAAAATGCAAAAGAAATTATCCAAAAAGTGTAAAGAATAGCTCGAATAAGGATTCACAAATTAGAAGGAACGAAGATTAAACTTACTCGACAAAGGACGGCAGAATGCAAGATTGAAACCTGGTAGGTCGCGTCATCGGTCCGTACACTTTGGGGACTCGCGTCTCTACGAGTTTCACGTTCGACTCCCCTAACACTCGCACTCGTATGTGTGGTGATTTGGGTGGCACTTCTTTGCGTCCCACGGAGGCACACCAACAAGGGAACTGAGGCACAACTCTGCTCGAAACCCATACAAATCAATTCGCACACAATGATGTCGCTCGGAACGAGTAGAGCCGTGGGAAAGAATTACCCCGGCGACCCGGGCGGGCACGGGCACCGAGCGCGAGGAGGCGGACCGGAAACACAAGTACGTACTTTTGGCGACGAAGGACGCGGAATCGAAGGGCGGAACGTGGGCTCACTCAAGGAAGTCAGAACACCTAAGGGAGTCGAAAAGACAGCAGGCAAGCGTCTATCTCTTTCGAAATGAAGATGAAAAGGTCAGGAATACGGAGCAAAAGAGAACGGATTGACGTAGTAAGGATTTGGATGACCTTTGCAAACTATAAAGATATAATTCTAAAACCGAAATTCCAAGTATATCAAATAGTGCAATTCTTTTATAGGTTATTAAGGATGAAAATTTTTTATAAAATAGCTCTCCCTCGACTAAAAACAGTCTCCAAAAGATCGTAGACACATTTGTAAAAAGAAGAATCTGGACAACGTGAAGTATTACTAATCCTTCCAAAAAAAAAAAGTAAAAGTCATAAGCACTCTTTAAGCGGGAGGTGACCCTGGTACGTCCTAAATCACTAAACTTCCCTCAGAGGGCACGTCGGGGGACCCGAACCGCGGAAAAAACGCCCATCAAAGGACTATTGTAAGAGAGACAGGAGACACCATTAACCAAACAATTCCATAAAGACACAAAATACTCCAATTAAAAACATTTGATACAAAGACACGATTTGATAGCCAGGTCGATCAAAAGGTCGGATCAACGTGTCTGCGCACGTCTCGTGTGCGCAAGCAAACAAAACAAAAATCGACACGACACCGTGGGCCGAAGCAACGGGGTTCCGTACACCCTAGAATCAAGGGGCTGGTCCCAAACTTGGACGCAGGGGACGCAACCTTCCACCTAAGAAATGGTTACCTGGTGGTACCTACAGGGGTTTCATATAAGAAAATTTTTTTAAAGAAAACTACCACCAAAAGGAGAGTAGTAAAGGATATAACATGTAAACACGAAGGAAAGAGGGATAACAAACTGAGATTTTATCAAATATATTAAAAAAAAATTTCTGAGAACTAAATCATTAATCCCTATAAAGATAAGAAAGGAGACGACCTAATCAAAGGTAAAAATAGAAAAAAAGGACACGGAAAAAACCAAAGTGAAGTAACAAGAAATGTTGAAAAGGTGAACCCTTAACTCAAGTAAAGAAAGGTAAGAAAGTCAAAATAACTAGTTTCATTGTGAAACTTAAAAAGAGACTTTTTAAAAAGAGACTTGAAAGGGAAATTCATATAGAGTATTATAGCCTATTATAAAGGTGAACCAAAAAAAAGATCTTTAAGTCATTAAAGGTACATCAAAAATGGGGGAAATTGGGTCATCAAATTATCCACCGAAAATCTAAAGGTCTACCCTCTTGGAGAGAATATAATTATTAAAGATCCAAAACCTGAGACACTAAGTTCTCATCACAAATATAAAGACGAAAATTAATGACCACTAAAATTTAAGGACCATAGTAGAAACACTGATCAAAAACACCAACGAGACACACGTAGACTCTATTTTCATATAAAAGAGACAAAAGTACCATGTTTAGATACAGATTTATGCAAATACAGGTACTATATAAAACTTAATATAAGCTCAGAAGGTATTGAAAGAACCGAAAACGGGAGAATTGGGTACAAGACAGTGAATAAGAGCTCCGGAAAAGGGACGCAAAACCAAATCTCCGCCGAAGACACAATGAGCCACGTGTAGGGATTCTTAAGGAATGACTTGGCGCCGAAAATAACAAGTCCGAGAGGAAAGACAACACGAAGAACGAGAACCGGACTGAAGAAACAGGGAGACGAAGACAAACGGACCGTCCGTGGGAACAGTAGGAGGGAGGCAAAGACCGGAAAGACTCAGCGAACCAAAATCCAGCAACGGAACATATGTCAAATCTGTGGACTCAGGACGACACACTCGGCATAGCTGTCAGAATCCGTGGCGTCCACTCCACTCGGGGAAAGGCACATGACTAGCCTGTCGGGACTGTACTGGCTCACTAACAATCTGGACAAAGGACACACAGGAGAGAGACCCACGGAACAGGGACAAGGTCTTGTACACACCACGAGACGACCGCGAGGCGGGACGTCCGGGGCGGGACGAGGACCACCCGCACCGGGACGAGGGACGGTGCCCGTCGGAGTGCGGCTCGCGGAGACGAGGCGAGGGGTGAAACTCCAGGGAAGAGCGGGGTGAGAACCGACGCGACACAGACGGAACAGCAGTCTCGTGCACCACGAGCATCCGGACGGGCGCTCACTCGTGTCGTCCGCGGGCGGAGGACGTCTCTAAGACCCGGGCACAGGAGGTAGTCCCGGCCCCGTTCAGGAGGCTCGAGGTCTCTTCGGACGCCAAAGGCACCAGACGTGTACTCGTCGGTCGGTCCGGACCTGACAGAATCCAGTAGAAAGAGAGGTGAGACCAATGATGTCAAATAAACACGTTTTTTACAGACAGGTCATGACTTGGACCGATATCAAAGTAGGATGAAAAAGGAATGTGGCGCTAAAAACTGGGACCAACAGACAAGATTAGTCTTCTCATAGTTCTTAGTGAAATATCTCCGTCGCAGAGGCCTTCTGGTGGAGGACAAAAAAACACACACACCAACTTCGACGAGAAGAAGACCTTGATAGTATAGACACCTTGTCGAACGCTAACCCGAAAGGTCCAGCAGCAAAAGAATTGAGTATTTAGAGGACCGAGTGATGGAGAGAGGAGCGCACGTCACAGGGGCTCGTGCGGGCGCGGGGCGCGCGGGGTGGGGGGTGGGGGGCCGCCACGACGACCCTCCACACGCGGCTCCGGACCTCTCGCCAGAGACGCTCCCCTCCTCGGACCACTTCCGCTGTCACTCACCTACCCCCTCACCGCGCCCCCCGTGTCGTCCTTCGTCGTCGTCCCTACCCGAGTCCGCAGGGACCGCTAACTGTTCCCCGCACGGGTCTGACGACTGGCCCCGCCCTACACTCCTCGCCTTCACCTCCCCACACCGACACGGGCGGATCCCACCGACCCTCCACCGAGACGTGCACACCGGGTCGCCTCCAACCCCACCACGACAACCGCAGATCGACACCCACTTCGGTCCTCCTGTCCCGAAGTCCCTTCCTGGGTCCGTCATTCGAGGCGTCCCCCAACACCAGGACGACCAGGACCCCCGTCGCAACGACACCGCCCACCCACACTGCCGGGGGCGGACGGCGACCCTGAGAAGTCTTGACACCCGTTGACCACACGTCGATCCGGCACCGAGGCGGTGACATTGACACAATTGCCCCACATGAGACAATGTGAGGACACGTTTACGGGTCACTCTCCTCCTTTCTCTCAGAAATCCCTTCTAACGTTTCAACAGGGTACGATTTCACCCCTCGTCGGAACGTGTCTCCTCGCCGGAACGTGTCTCGTCGCCGCCGGACGTACGAGGAACCCACCTCGGACGACCACGCGTCCGTGGTGCGGGGAGTGGGGTCGGGGGTGTCACACATCCACACGTGCCTACCTCGGAGACCGTGGACTCGAGTCCGTCCTTCGCGTGGTGTAGAACGTCCGGGGCATGACTCCCGTTTCGTCTCCTCTCTCAATTCCTGGAGTCTCCACGGCTCCGACGGACGACATTGGACAGAGGTTTCTCCCGAGGAGTGGACGTCTGACTTTCTGTCGGAATGAGAAACCAACCCTGTCGGAGTCCGACTACTATTTCAGAGACCTCCCACGAGCTTACTCGGCTTCCGGGTCCTCTCGGCCCAAGGAGGTCTCCGAACCAGGTCCCGGGTCTGCACGGAGCGCAGACGACCGTCGGGACGGGGACGGGGAGGTCGCCCCTGGCCCCTGGCCCTCGCAACGGAGAGCTCCCGAGAGGGGTCCGGCGTCGGGGACGCGGTGGAGACGCCCCGGAAGCGAGGTGTCCTCAGCCGAGTAGGGTGCCATAGGCGGGTGGAGACCGGGAAACGTTTTAGAGTAGGACCCTTTCCAACAATCAAACACTTCGCCAGCTTCATTTTGGTTCACGAAACGAGGCAAGACCATTCCACCGGACGGCGAGTCGACTGAACGGAGAAAGTGAAACGTCTACTACAGAAAGACGGATTTCTATAGCTGGATCTGTCGCACCTGTACCTACTCTGCCTCTCCCTTCACCTTATAAAGTTTTCCATTCCCAATCCGGACCGCAGACTCCGTCGTCCCCAAGGCACCACGGCACGCACAGGGAGGGTCTCGTGACGGCAGTCAGACCCCGTCTCCAGCACAGTCGCCGGGGCGTCGGACCGGTGACACGGCACGGGGTGGGTGTGGGGACGTGTGCGCGACCGGAGGAACGGGAGTGCCGGTGGCGGGCGAAGGGGCACCCACACCTCGACCCGAGTGCCGCAGGGCCCCGTAGAGTGTCGCCAGGAGCTGGCGCCGCAGCGGCCCCGGAGCCCGGGTGCGGAAACAAGAGTGTCTAGAAGGGTGACTAGAGACACACGACCACGACCTTGTCCCTGTCCCGCGCGAGAATTCCACTTTTCATTGCAAAACCTATTACATAAGGTAAAAAGACCATACGTCTGTACAAATTATCACAAACAGTATTAAAGTCATTATAAAACAGATAAACTCAATGCCGTTCTTTAAAGAAATTTCACGAAACAAGAAATAAATCGTCATGAAATTAAGAAACAAAGTCCTTTGTGAGTGTGTGTGTGAGTTTTTTCTTCGTAAAAGGTCACAGTAATTAAGTATAAACTCTATCCTTTAAGATTCACAAAGACTTTTGATACAAATAACATATTACACACACACAAAATGGAGAATCCTCTACTATTTCGTAAACGATTTCAATTCGAAAGTGTTACCTTTGAGAATTGATCCTGTCTTCCGTGTAGGAATCGTATTACGTCGCATAGGTATTTTATGTCGCCTACAATATCAATTGCCACTTTGTAATTTTCGATAAGAAACTCTAATTATTACAATTATTCCTACGGAGAATAGTGTTGAAAATAAAGATTTCTGTATTTTACTTTGTTTCCCTATTCCTAAGTCTACTTCTGTACCTTAACAGTAAGAGTCTACTATACTTGCACAAACATGTTTCAGGTTTCCTTCCATGTCGATTTAATAACTTAAGAAGGTGTCAAACGGGACTTCGACCCAAGACCTCCCGTCCCTTACCTTATTATCCCGTAAAGACCCTACAACCACTGTGAAGCCTCCTTTCAAAGGGGTTCCACCTGGACGTCCTAAGGACGTCGAACATTAGTATCTACTGAATAATGTTTGTTTCTAACAGTTCGTGGGTCCTGAATCCTTTTAGATATTTGTAGACCTTCACTTTTGTCTGAACAATTTTAGTTCCAGAACTGTCTGTCCACTGTCTCAGCTGTGGCGACTTCTCCCTCTCCCACTTGCCCTTCCGAGCGACCCCGCGTGGCTCCCCGTTCCCCCTGTCTTTCACACCTGCTTCCCAGTCCGCCGCCCCTCCGGGTCGGATTGCGTGCAGTCGACTTCGGGGAGTCTCCTCTCCCCCTCTGCCACCCTTTCGTCCTAAATTTCTCTGTCCTAAACGTGTCGACTACTCTTTGTGCTTAGATGTCTTAGTCTTCGTGTCGGACATGGTTATCCCATTTGCTTGTCTTGAGGCGACGAGGTGTACCGCAAGTTTCAGTCTCTGGTACCCGCTACGGATCACAGCCTCTTCTGACGGTCAGACGTTCGCACTTGGGGTGTTTCAAGAGGAAGGGGTACTATTTCTTCCCGACGTCCTCGCACGACGCCCCTCCGGACAAATTTTCCTTCGACATTTTAATATGAAAGTTTTTGCCTTTAGCCCTTAAGGAGCCGTCAGGTCACCCATCGAGACACGAATGCGACGTCCCCGTACCAAGGGACGGACAGTCCCTCGATCCTAGAGCCCTCGGTATGTCGTTCCGTGTTCTTTTCCCTTTAACTCGAGTCTAATCAGACTATGTCCTTCCTTCCTTCCTTTGTCGAAGGACCACTTAGAACCATTTACAGACTAACTGTAATATACATTTCCTCGGGGTCATGACTCGTAGTCGTTGTGTAGACGAGCCACACTACACTAGTCTCGACTCATAGGAGTCGGGGAAAAAGTGACGATCCCATCAATGGTAAGTCTGACTTGGATTTACCCGACCTGTGTTAAAATTGTCGTTTGTAATTTTATTATCTTTATTTTACGTATTTGACCATTAGTCATCCTCCTTTTTTTATTTTTGAGTTCTTTGTTCACATCTCTCTCGTGTTATCTGAGATGGTTCTACCGTCTTCAGGTCAACAGAGTCACGGGTAATATCCGTCATTCGTCTTTCTTGTCTCAAACAGTCTAACACCACAAAAAAATTACATATATGTGTATTTATGTATATATACGATATATGTTCTTTTATTGGACTTGACATAACCTTTCCCTGTCCCCCGAGGGGACCCCCGAGCCACCACCTCTTGGACGGACGGTCGTGCCCTCTGCGCACAAGTGGCGTCAGACCCCTCCAGGGCGGACATCTCCCGGCGGGTCGGGTCCGGGGCGTCGACGGACTCGGGCCCGAGGGGCTGTCCTCTGCAGCGGTGGTCCTCGTCGGGCCGAGTGACGTCGGCCGCTTGTCGGTGCTTCTCGGTCGCACCGGTTTTCATTCATTCTGACAAAAGAGTCTTTTCTCTCCCCCTTTGTGTCTCTTTCTGTCGAGACGAGGTCGACGCGATAAGAGTCTACTTTGCGTAAAATTGTGTTCCCTATCCACCTCAAACGAGGATTACTATTTTACGAGGTAAACAATCCTTCTTTATCCTTAAAATTTGGATGCACAAATTATTTTGTCGGAGTTCTATGTTTTTCGTTAAACCCGAAATGTCTCTTAGTCTGTGTTATTTACCCGTTCTATTTTCTGTCTTTGTCATCCCTGGATTGTCCTCGTCTTCCACGATTCTTCTCCCCCGCTCTTGTGTGTCTTCTCGACGTGTTTTTTCTAGAAGTGCTGGGTCTATTGGTGCTACCGCACTAGTGAGTGGAGCTCGGTCTGTAGGACCTTACGCTTCAGTCACCCGGAATCCTTCGTAGTGACACTTGTTTCGATCACCTCCACTACCTTAAGGTCAACTCGACAAAGTTTAGGACTTTCTACTACGACACTTTCACGACGTAAGTTATACGGTCGTTTAAACCTTTTGAGTCGTCACCGGTGTCCTGACCTTTTCCAGTCAAAAGTAAGGTTAGGGTTTCTTTCCGTTACGGTTTCTCACAAGGTTGAGGGCGTCTTAACGTGAGTAGAGTGTGCGATCGTTTCATTACGAGTTTTAAGAGGTTCGGTCCGAAGTTATCCTGCACTTGTCACTTGAAGGACTACAAGTTCGACCTAAATCTTTTCCGTCTCCTTGGTCTCGAGTTTAACGGTTGTAGACAACCTAGTAGCTTTTTCGTTCTCCCAAGGTCTTTTTGTAGATGAAGACGAAATAACTGATACGGTCTTGGAAACTGACATATCTAGTGTTGTTGACACCTTTTAAGACTCTCTCTACCCTTATGGTCTGGTGGACTGGACGGAGGACTCTTTAGACATACGTCCAGTCCTTCGTTGTCAATCTTGACCTGTACATTGTTGTCTGATCAAGGTTTAGTCCTTTCCTCATGTAGTTCCGATGACATAGAACAGTGGGACGAGTAAATTGACTGTACGTCTCCTGTAGTGCTCTTTGCGACCCGACCTTCCTACGCCGTGTCCACCCTTAGTTCTAACGGCCCTCTCTACACCTATTGCAGTCTATGCGTCTACTGTGGTGTGAATGCCGTCTTTCGCTTCTTGATTTCTCGGAGGACTACTTTCACTTTCTCCTCTCGCTTTTTTGACCGAATTTTGAGTTGTAAGTCTTTTGATTCTAGTACCGTAGTGAAGTACCGTTCATCTACCCCTTTGTTACCTTTGTCATTCTCTGATAAAACCCCCCAGGTTTTAGTGACGTCTACCACTGACGTCGGTACTTTAATTTTCCGTGAACGAGGAACCTTCTCTTCAATCCTGGTTGGATCTGTCGTGTAAGTTTTCGTCTCTGCAATGAAACGACTGTTTCCAGGTAGATCAGTTCCGATACCAAAAGGGTCACCAGTACATACCTACACTCTCTACCTGATATTCCTTTCGACTCGCGGTTTCTTAACTACGAAAACTTGACACCACAACCTCTTCTGAGAACTCTCAGGGAACCTGACGTTCCTCTAGGTCGGTCAGGTAAGATTTCCTCTAGTCAGGACCCACAAGTAACCTTCCTGACTACGACTTCGACTTTGAGGTCATGAAACCGGTGGACTACAGTTCTCGACTGAGTAAACTTCTGAGACTACGACCCTCCCTAACCCCCGTCCTCTTCCCCTGCTGTCTCCTACTCTACCGACCTACCGTAGTGGCTGAACTACCTGCACTCAGACTCACTCGAGGCCCTCAACCACTACCTGTCCCTCCGGACCGCACGACGTCAGGTAAGCCAGTGTTTTTCAGTCTGTACTACCTTATAATTGGTCGGTATTTTTATTACTTTACTACGGTAACGTCGTTGTACCTACCTTGATCTCTACTAGGGTCATTCACTTCATTCTTTCCTTTTCCACTCACAGGGTGCTACAGTCAGTACACACCTTAGATTTGACGCCGTGTACCCTCGGACAGACACTCCGTCTTCGTCTCAGTGTCCGGATGTCGCGTCAGACCACAGCGGTGCCCCTCCCTCCAACGCCTCCCGCCTCCTCCTCAAGCCCTAATCCTCTACGTTTGACGAGGCGCCTCTTGCCCACTCGTCCGCGGAGGTACGTCTTAGCCACCTGTCGTTCCAGGAGGGCGTCTCGCGGCCCTTGACGTACGTCACAGGACACTAGTTGGCATGCCTTTTCCTCTACTTTTCTGCGTCTCCGCATGGACTCGGTGAGGTCCCATATCGTCTTGTCGCGTGCAACAGTCAGTCGACACGACATCCCTTCGGACTCTTTTCCGAACGAGAACCCTCGTGAAGGTGACTTCGGAATTTACGACCTCAACCCATCATTTTTGGACCTTTAACCACTCAATCCTAAAGTAAACTCTTTAATCTTTTCGTTGTCATCTTATTTGACCTTCTTTCACTTTGTTTCCTCTATTATGTATTCTCTTTATTACTTTGTCCTTGGTCTCTAGTCGTCTCGGTTTTAAACTAAGAAACTTTTGTAATTTTTGGTCAGAACCCGTGACTGGAGGTCCCTTCAGGGGGGCGAAGTGCAATCCTTTCTTTACGTTGAGACTATCGTCTTCGACGACTTCGGTCGGGGTCTCCTTTGCCTACTGGCGTCTACACGAAGAGAGTTCTCACAGTCTACACTTCAGTAGTTCTTTTATGAGTGTAAGGTTCAGTGTTGTCCTACAAAAATTTTTCGACGTACACCGGGTTGACCGAATAAGGTCCTGACTTAATGATAATCCTCCACAAAAAACGATGTAATACTTTCTTCTCCGTACGTCAGTAAAGTCACCCAAGTCTGTTATGGAAACGATTCTAGAATCCTGGGTAAATATTAATCAATTTCTTCTTTGTCATTCGTCACCTTCCTTTATAGAAATCGGACTTTTTTCCCTAAGTGGTCGCCTCTCTTTCTGCACCCACCTCGTAGAAGGTTTCACCCTCCTCACACCTTCGCGGACACCTCGCCTGGACGGCAGTCGCGACGACCACGAGTCGGAACGCGTGCCATGCGACCTGTCTGTCTCCCTGTCCTCGCCTCTGGTCCCCGGGCTCCGGACGTCCCTCCTTCGTCCGAAAGTGAGTCTCGCTCGACTAGACACACCCCTCACTGTCGCACGTCGTGTCACATCGCTCTCGGCCGACATCCCATTCACGCGACTTCAGTCGACGTCAAGAGAGGTGCAACCATTGTGTCTTTGCCTCAAACTTATTTCTGTCGTCAGTAGTGTCGCGGCTTCAGACACGACACAGACAGTCAGCCCGGTGTCTCCTCGCACCTTCTGGGTCCAGAGTCTCCGAGGCACACGCGAGCGTCCTCCCAACCGTGGAATTCGGCAACGCGAAGTGGCTCAAATAGACATCTAAATTTTGGGTCCTTCCCAAGACACCTTAAGTTGCGTCACAAAGACCTCGTACACCCCTGCCTGGACACTATGTCGGGCCCCTCCTTACAGTGTCGTCCCCTTTCCCTACCTCGGCTCGGCACACGTGGCACCTGTGAGGTATGTGTGACGTACAGTCTGTTCTGGGTCGTGCGTCCTCGCATGTGCCACTACAGTAGTGCCCCTGAACTTCAGTCCGTCTGACGTCACGTGGCAAATCACACGGACGGCAAGTCGGGTCGTCGAGGAGAGGTCCCCAGAGACGCTTTCGAGTGCCCTCTTCTCTCACCTACGAGCGCGGTTCTGAACAAGGACCCGCAAGGACGTTCAGAATGAATGTCGGGGTCGGACCGTCACTGGGGGTCCCGGTGCGTGTGGTCGTCTGTCCACCACGAAGAGGTGGGTCCCGACGACGCCCCGTACACGTGCGAGGAGCCTCCGGGGTGACCTCACTCCAGGTCCCTCGCCCCCGCCGCACCCCTCTGTCTGCCGTCCACCGACCGGACCCCGGTCCCGCCGGTCCTCTGGACCCCGTCGCGCCTGAGCACGCCACAGGAGGGGCTACCCGAGTAAAGGGTCTGTGAGGGACGTCACACGACGCGCCGTCAATGTGGAACCGCTTCAGACAGAAATCTTTACTTCACAGAACAAGTCCCTACGTATGTGTCTACAATCCTGACATTTCTTTCCGTGCCTCCACTAGTCGTATTTTTCGGTCCAGCCACTAAGGAAGGTTCCACTCCGCCCGTCCCGGACTCCGCCCGAGCCCCGAACCACGGCCGTCCCCGGGGCCGGACCGACGATCGGGTACCACAGGTGAGACACAGATAAGAAACATAGTACACGACCGGAATCAACGAGTCAACACGGGTTGAGACACACTGGGTTACCGACATCGGGTGGTCCGAGGAGAGAGACAGGTACCCTAAGAGGTCCGGTCTTGTGACCTCATCGGTAAAGGAAGAGGTCCCCTAGAAGGGTTGAGTCCCTAACTTGGGTCCAGAGGACGTAACGTCCGTCTAAGAAGTGGTAGACTCAGTGGTCCCTTCGAGAAGAGTCTGGGTGGTTGGTATTTTATTTTCTAACTATTCGATGTGATTTCAGTTGTTGAACGAGAAATTATCTTTTTCACTCTCTTGACGTCGTTCGTGTAGCGTCCTAAGTGTAGTTCCACACGTTCGGAACGTCCAACAACACCTGTCTGTCTGTCTGGAGAACTGTCCACCCGTCTGCTTCGTCAGTCACCGGGTCTTTCGAACACTGCCCAAGGGACACCTCCGGAGTCGGTCGACCACGACCCTCACCGGCCCGAGCCGGGGTGACGTCCGTTCTTCGTCTCGTAGTCCACGGGGGCTCCTTTTCTCGAACCGCCTAGGTGACTCGAACCTTGCCGGATAGGACACGGGGGCCCTAGGGTGCGGGTCCGGGCGGCACAGGCGCGGACCTCGTGGGAGGTCCCAGGACAGGCGAGTCGGACCACGTCGGAGCGCCGTCCTGGCGTGCGGGTGCCACCGTTTCCTGCGCCGGTTCACCTCTCCAGTCGGGGTCGGGGACTCCTGCGGACGTTCCAGGGCTGGGACGTCTCTTGGCACTCCGGGACACCACTGGTCCGGCCCGACCGACCGACGAAGACCCCGAGTCGGGGTGCGGACCCGAACCGGCACGTCCCAAAAAGCGGACCCCGACCCACGGGTCCGAAAAGGTAGTATCGGTGTGTGCCCACAGCGCGTGTGTGCTCCCGCACAGACGTACTGTCGCACCTTGTGCGGACTCCCTTCACCAACCGCAGCCCCCTCCTCCGCCCGACCGACGACCGTCGCGGGGACTCGGAACGAGCCCAAGTCAGGGCCTCGACGACTCGTGGGACCGACGCACACTTCCTCCGCCGTCTCCACCTTCGAAGGCCTTCGAGATTTTCCGTCGGAGTGACCTGAGCCCCAAACCCAAGACCCGCTGCCACGTGGGGAAGCGGTCCCACCCACCCACCCCCACCCGTCCGACCGGTTCCCCACAGGGGAGGGACCTGTCTCAGGAGACCCGGTGCCGAGGTGCCAGCTGGGACCTACTCCACCTTCGCGACGGGGACGACCTGCTCCCTGTCGACATGGTAAAATACCAAATTAAGTCTAAGGACGATGGTGTAGTCACTCCCTTCCCACTCCTAAAGTCTTTACTACGTCTTCCAAAACTTTCTTTTGTAGGAAAGGGAGCAACTCACGTCTTGAACCGGCAGTGACGTCTCGTCTGTCCGGTCCCCCGCGGCCCGACGCGACTGGACGGGGCTCCCGCCGCCCCCTGTCACAACACACAGGACCACCACGTCTCAGCACAAAGTCAGTGTGGGAGCACTGAGCACCCATTCCCTCCCGTCCCACGGCCGGCACCGTCCCGGGCCGGCCCGGGAGAGGGACGCCTGGCTCTCCTTTTCTGTGTCTAGGCGTCCCCACAGGTCCCGCGACCGGCTACAGGGCGCCCCCCTGACGGGAGGGGTCGTCGGCACCGGAGCCAGGGCCGCCTCTCGGCCCCGCCCCCAACAACCCGCAGAGTCGACGCCGGTCCGACCCGGTGCGTGGGGGGGTGGGGCACTGACACGGCGAAGGACAGAAGGTCCAAGACAAACCTAAGACGGTCCGTCTGGGCTGTTTCTGACAGGTAGTTGACCAGGTTGAAGTCGAACTTTTTTCGGTGGAAACGGCGGGTGACTTGCTCCTACGACCTCTCCCGCCGCGCCACCGGCCGGGTCGGGGGGCTGCTCTCGGACGACGAGCCGGCGCGACACTCGAGCACACGCACAACAGACACGCACTCGGCCGGCCTGCTCGGCAGGGGCGCGCCGGCCGGGAGACGCAGAGCGGGACAGGGCGGTGGACGGGGGCCCCCCGAGGCGGGTCGAGGTGGGCGCCGGTGGCCCCCGGGCCCGCCCGCCCGGGCGGCAGGAGGTGTCAGGTGACAGGTCTCACAGGTGCAGCGCGCAGGCACAGACTGGGGGCTGAACATCGGTCGAACACATTCTGGGGCGTCTTGCTCTGGCAAGGCTCGTTTGTGGGTGGTCATGAGTGTGGTACTTCAGACATCTCACATGTTGACATAATTGTGCCTCGGACGGACCGATGAAAAAATTGTATAACAATTCATTATAATTTTAGTACAGAAAGAAAAACTTTCTACCTTATGTAATCATGTCGTCCTCCGGACCAGACGAGCGAAACACGGCCCCCACCCCCCTCTCGTCCGCGGCGGGCGCGCAGCGTCACGACCGTGGGAGGGGCGGGAGGCAGGTCGCCCCGGGCCGCGATAGGCCCGCCGCCACTCGCGCTCCCGCCCCCGCGACCTCCCCCGCCCCGCGTTGTCTCGGACCCGCGGACCGACGGGCGTGGGGACGTTGTGATCGAGGGCGACGAGGGCCGGGGGCCCACTGCGCCGAAGGTCCGCGCAGGGACTCCCTCCCCTGCGCCGCTCCCGGACGGCGACACACCGGGACCACCGCAGACTGCTACGGGCCCCGCAGGTCCCTCGTCCGACGGCCCTCCCGACTCTCCTCCGCCCGCCGAGGGAGTGCCCGGCACGTCTGCCCTGACGCTAGACTCGGGGTCTGGTCCGGGCCGACGTCCCTCCCCGAGCGCACCGAGACGACGACCCCGCCGGGACTGCCCCAGGACCCAGGTCCCAGGTTCTCCCCGGCCGCCAACGTTCCTCTCCGCTCCCGTCGTCCGTCCTCCCCAAACCAGCTCGCCGCCCGGTCAGAAAGGACCCGCAGCCTACCAGGCTGTTTCCCTCTCTGTCCGGCCACTCCGGCCTGACACTGGTGCCGCCCCCCACAAGTCCCTCCACGTTTGGGGCGATGCAGGGACCTGGGGCCGTCCCGGCCCACGGAGGGGAGGGCCGACTCAGGTCTGGCCGGCACGGGGGGGTTGGGGCGGGGTAAGGGACCCACGGGGGGTGGAAGGTGTGAGCGGGGCGGGTCGCCCGGACGAAGTAGAGTCGGAGGGTCGGGGACCTTCGGTCGACTGGGTATCCTGGTGGGGACCGTAAGGACCAGGGAGTTCCCCCGTAGGGCCCTTGTTCTTTCTCCCACCTAAGCCCGGGGTCCTCCGACTCCGAGGTCCCACTCCGGCCCAGGACTCCGTCCGGACCGCCTCCCTCGGGGTGTGCACGGGTCGCTACAGTGACGAGTCGGACCCGGGTCGGAACCTCCCGGAGCACGGCCAATGTCTCCATTCACTCGACTCCGACCTTCTCTTTGTCGGTTCACCCGAAACTAACTTTGGACGGAGGATGTGTGAGTAAGGTAATTCTTCGGTTTTACACCGCGAACAGTTAAAGTACTTGCGTAAGAAATTCCTCTTCCTTTGTGTAACGTGTCAAGGACGACAATGACAGGAGTCGTGCTTCGGGGATTCAGTAGCGTCCCGGCCGTCTCACCGTCGCGGACGGACGAAGTAGGAGCGTCGGTCCGTCAGCGACAAGGAAACCCTAGGCGGCAGGTCACAATCCCCTCTGACACCACGCCCTCCCTCCTCTAAGCCTTGTCGGACTCGAGACTTCCCGAGCGAGGGGTTTGTCCTGCGGACCGTCTCCACCCGTCCGCCCGCGGTGCGCCAGAGCGGCACCCGACTCGCGCGACCCGCACCGACACTGAGGCCTGCGACCCGTCCCTCTCGCCGACGCCTCGACGCGAGGACGGCAGTCGCCCACACTCCGGTCCCGATCCAAGGTGTGCGACGAAGACCTACAACCTTGTGACAAACGGCTCCCTTCCCGGGGGTGTGGGACGGACCTCCGTCGACATGTGCACCCAGATGGTTAGACACGTCTCGGCGCATGTAAGGTATTCGGGCCCCACGTAAAGGTGGTGGGTCCCGCGTCTCCGGGCTCCTGTGCGTCTGTGACCGCACCTCAGGAGGTACCCCAGACTCGAGTCGTGACCCCAAGACGATTGGGGACCCACCTTAGATTCCGACTTGTGTTCGGAGTCTTCCTCGTTTGGCCAGGTTCATAATTGAAGCGACGGACGGCCTTGTTTCGGACTGTCATGAATTTGTTTGGACAGGGCGTGCTGTTCCATGTCAAGTTTCACAATCTTAGGTCCGGTACGGTTCTTCCTTTGATTCGGCATTCGTCTCCTCTGTAGTCATGTCGTCGTCTCTGCCTTGGTTTCTACCACTTAGAAGCCTGTTCCTGAAGTCCTACTGGCTATTTGAGAATGCTGACACGAGTTCGTGCATTTCCTTGTGCACTTGTCCTCCTTCTTGACCTTCGATAATCTTTTCTAGGTCTAGGTTTCCCTCTTTTCGTGGGGTCTACGTTCACTGTCGACCAATCTTTGACCTGCCCTTATTGACCTGAGCTACTGTTCATTTGTCTGATACTCTTCACTCTTGACTACGAAGGTCAGGACACCGGTGACGGCTCACACGGTTTAATCGACCGTATGACTCACGTCGTGAGAGTGTCGTAGTAGAAAGTCCTAAACTTTGTCGAGTTGACCTTAAGGTAGTGGAGGTGATCGAAAAACAAACATCCTTATGAAGAATTCGGTGAACTGAAACGTAAGGTCCTACAGACCGGGATCCACTCACTAGTGTGGTGGCACCAATAGACCCAGTACTTCTAGAAAAAACATGTCAAGAAGACACATCATAATCGTGGAGAGGAGTTAGAGAAGACGAAGACAATCCAGGTATGTCAAGGACAGGAAATAACACGGGTAGAAACATACTTTACAAGGGAACCATAGAGACTAAAAGAATTTCTCTAGCGATTAGAAGGGGTAAGATAACAAAAGGAGATAAAGAAGCGTAACTAGTGGCTCCTTCCGAAAGAATAGAGGAAGGATAAGAAACCTTGAGACGCA
Source organism: Capra ibex (assembly GCA_006410555.1). NCBI lineage: Eukaryota > Metazoa > Chordata > Mammalia > Artiodactyla > Bovidae > Capra > Capra ibex. The sequence goes on from SJYO01041852.1 coordinate 96,611,834, forward strand.
AGTCTAAGTACATAGAAAGAAAAGAGGAAACGGAAAGTGAAGAGAAAAGAGTCGATAAACACTCCGGAGGACTCTGTTTGTAAAACGGAAGAACGTAGAGAAAGAGAACCCCTACCAAAACCAGTGGTGGTGGACACGTCACAACGTTTGGAAGTAGGTATCAAGAAGTCCGTGAGACAGATGGTCTAGATCAGGGAACTTAGATAAACAGTAGAGGTGATATATTAGTATTCCCTAAAAAAAAATTCCAGTATAGACTTACCGGATCACCAAAAGGTTCAAAAGTAGGATTAGGGTGTCTTCCCGTTACGGTTCCTTACAAGTTTGATGGTGTGTTAACACGAGTAAAGTGTACGATCGTTCCATTACGAGTTTCAGAAAGTTCGATCCGAAGTCGTCGTGTACTTAGTTGAGGGTCTACAAGTTCGACCTAAATCTTTTCCGTTTCCCTGGTCTCTAGTTTAACGGTTGTAGGCGACCTAGTACCTTTTTCGTCTCTCAAGGTCTTTTTGTAGACGAAGTAACTGATACGTTTTCGGAAACTGACACACCTAGTAAGAAGTTCTCTACCCTTATGGTCTGGTAGAATGGACGAAGGACTCTTTAGACATACGTCCAGTTCTTCGTTGTCAATCTTGGCCTGTATCTTGTCTGACCAAGGTTTGACCCTTCTCGCGCAGTTCCGACGTATGACAGGGGGACGAATAAATTGAATGTACGTCTTATACAGTACTCTTTCGGGCCTGACCTACTTCGTGTTCGACCTTAGCTCTAACGGTCCTCTTCATAGTTATTGGAGTCTATGTGTCTACTGTGGTGGGAATACCGTCTTTCCCTTCTCCTTGATTTCTCGGAGAACTACTTTCACTTTCTCCTCTCACTTTTTAGATCGAATTTTAAGTCGTAAGTTTTTTGTTTCTAGTACCGTAGGCCAGTGAAGTACCGTTTGTCTACCCCTTTGTTACCTTTGACACTCTGAAATAAAAGAACCCGAGGTTTTAGTGACGTCTACCACTGACGTCGGTACTTTAGTTCTATGAACGGGGAACCTTCTTTTCAATACTGTTTGGATCTGTCGTATAATTTTTCGTTTCTGTAATGAAACGGTTGTTTCCGGGTAGATCAGTCTCAATACGAAAAAGGTCATCAGCACATATCTACACTCTCAACTTGGTATTTCTGCCGACTCGCGACTTCTTAACTACGAACACTTGACACCACAACCTCTTCTGAGAACTCTCAGGGAACCTGACGTTCCTCTAGGTTGGTCAGGTAGGATTTCCTCTAGTTGGGACTTATGAGTGACCTTACTGACTACGACTTCGACTTTGAGATGGTGAAAACCGGTGGACTACACTTCTCGACTGAGTGACCCTTTCAGGGACTACGACCCCTTCTGACTTCCGTCCTCCTCTTCCCCCGCTGTCTCCTACTCTCCCAACCTACCGTAGTGGCTGAGCTACCTGTACTCAAACTCGTTCGAGGTCCTCTACCACTACCTGTCCCTCAGGTACCCCAGCGTTTCTCAGCCTGTGCTGGCTCGCTGGTTTGACTTCACTACGCAATCAAAAGACCCCGAGGGTATTGTTTCACGGTGCTTGATGTACCGAATCTTTACACAAGAGGTCCAAGACCTTCTAATTTTAGATCTTAAGTCCACGCTCGTCTTGACCGAGGAAGATCTCCACCACTCCTCTTTCGAGAGGGAATCCAGTGACCGCAGGGGCCGCGTAGGTGCGCGGTGAGGTCAGGACCGGACGTGGAGATGTGTCGCGACAGAGAGCTCACAGAGAACGGGAAAGGAAGATTCCTACGTCCAGTGACCTAAACCCCTGTAGTGGAATCTAATGTGGACGTCTCTGGGAAAGATTTACTCCGGTGTAAGTGTGTAAGACCCCTAATCCTGAAGTTGTAAAAAACCACTTGAATAAAAACCCCCCTCTGTGTTAAGTTGAGTGTCGTCCAAAAGAATTAACCGAAAAGGTAAACTTGTGTATGTCCTCATGTTCTCTACAAAGTATGTAGGTCTGTAGAAACGGAGAACTCTAACAGCTGAAGGACTAATTTGACAAAAGACTTCCGGGGGGTCCCGAAAGATGTATGTGGCAGACCGTAGACACTCATCCCGCAAAATAGCGACGAAAAGGCTAAAAGGATCAGAGGTAAAATAGCGGGCTAACGAGGACATGGTCCACTTGACGTCCCTCTTACCACTCGTCGACCGGACTGCCCCGGGAGGAGCCCTCTCGTGAGCCGTGCGGGTCACCTCTCAACCGACGTCCAGAAGGCCTGTGCGTGGAACCGGTCTGACTCCTTTGACGGGATGAGGAGCGAACGGCCCACCACCACGGACTCACCGATGATTTGAAACGGTACACGAAGAAAAACGAAGACAACTCTACTAGTGTACCCCCAAACAAAAAACAAAAACAATACGACGTAATAAAAAAAATTACAGTTCGTTAGAATGTAAGGACATTATTTTTGACGTGAACCAATATGAAAAATAAATGAAAAAATCCTAAAAACGGAGATGCAAGCTCTCATTAGACAGTGAAACGAAGCAGGGAATAAAGAGAGTGCAAGGTCCCAGTATTTTACTCAATCCCTCGTGAGGATGAACCAAAGGACTCAGACATCCTATAACCGTACAGAAAGAATCTGCAATCCTTCTTAAGTGGTCACTCAGTAGACTCTGATATTAAAGGAAACACTTTTCTGGAAATTAATGTCGAAGTTAGACACATTCACTGTGTTCCGACAAGTCCAAAGGACAAACGAGTCCAAATCCCTGGACACACAACCTTCCTGAGCTAGGTAAAGTAGATTCGGCAGTGACTTAGTCGAGGTACTTGAGAAGTATGACAGAGCAGAAAAATTGTAGGATCTCTAGACATCACTACGAGTAGACACTGAGGCCTAAAATCGTCAAACAAAAGAAAGAAGTAGTCAGTACGACGCCCAAAGAGTCGGAGTGATGATAAATCTTCTTGATTGAGAGCCGTAACTACCAAAAACAGACGAAAGGTGCAGTAACCGGAGACGAGGAAGTAATAAAGGAAGGTAAAAGAAACCCGAATTAAACGTCAAGGAAGGGATCGTAGAACCCAACTCGTGAACCTAGCGACTTCAGAGTGGAGGGAGGTAGGGTTGTGCGTCGAAGCCTCGGCAGTGTGAAGGGGACCGGTGACGAGAGCGACATAAGGTATTAAAAATCTTTGAACATAAAAGTAAATATGAGTCAAGTTTTATAAAGGTCAAAGGTAACATAAATAAAAGGGGCACCTAGTAAATCTTTATACGATCCTTAACTGATCAACGGTAGGACGACGACTCAACACCAAGATAGGACTACCAGTCGTTAGTGTTAAGTCCCTACTCCGACAAACCTTATAACGACACCGAGTGCGTGGACCCTTCTTAATCAATCGTGAACGACCCACACTGAATGTAAGATGCATACTTAATCCGGTCCATCTAATAAAACCAATTTAGAAGATATAGGAATGGCTAAAAAAAGGGGACGAAGAAAGTCAATGACTCTTTCCATACAATTTTAGAGGTCGATACTTATACATAAATAGATCGAGAATCCGAAATATAACCATAATAATCGAGACACGTTTAGACCCATATAATATGTGGGGACTATTTAAATGCAAACAGCAATACACTACAACTAGAAATAAAGACCACGATAAAAAACAGAATTTCACGTGACAGACTAAAAGAACCGATTGCAACCGCACCACACAGAAGTAGAAAAGACTACCCGTGTGTCGGTTCTGAATGAAAGCAGGTGACACTGTTAGCAGTAATAAGTCAGTCTCCTAAACCATTCAAATAAGTGACGACGTGTACCACCCTAAGAATAGGGGTTGGTCCCTAGTTTGGGGTCCGGGGACGTAATCTCCACCTCAGGCCCCTGGAGGGGCGGCCAGGGCACCGATCCTAAGGTGTGAGGGTCGCGACCCCCGGGCGGACGGTGTCGACTCGCAAGTGTGCAGCGTCTACTTCCTGGACTGACAACGTTGTTTCGGACTTCTGGGACGTCGCGACGTTGATTCCGGGCCACGTCGGTTCGTCTATCAATCTCTTCATATCAGAGTTGGTCGCCCGACGAGCCCTTTAGGGAGACACTGAAAAATTACTTCATAAAGGTAGTGACGAAGTCACCAAAGGGATCTCTAATATTATACGAGGACACTGAGTAATCAGATGACACTTAGTCACGTTTTGGAATATGGGACACACACATTCATCGAATTCGTGAGACGAGGGGGTGGATCTTTCAAGAGCGCCACCAGACGCACAGACTTTTGGAAGTTCTGCAGTGACAAAATTTCTTAGTCATGAGTAGACACAGATGAGTAGGGGTACGAGACGGGAGGAGAGACATAAAAATAGGTCTTAATGAAGACTGGTCGGAGTTGTTAGAGGTGTCATAGGAATAAAGAAAATCATGGTAGACGACGTGTACGGTCTCTTCCGTTACCGTGGGGTGAGGTCACGAGAACGGACCTTTTAGGGTGTCTGCCTCCTCGGACCACCCGACGTCAGGTACCCCAACGTGTCAGTCTGTGCTGACTTCGCTGAGTCGTCGTCGACGACGTGTATGGAGACCAATCGAACATAAACACACCGACATAGACGTGATACGGAGAGGGGGGTGCAGATCTTAAACAATGACATACCACCCGACACCTAAGACAATGAACACAGACTTCTTTTTTGCCCAACACAGGTCGTCCGGACACCTAATGACCAACCGATGGACCTTCTCTCCCTACAATACCAAAACGAGATTCTACAGTTGAAATGAGGATTTTACACCGGCGAACTCCCAAAGTTTCCTTTTGGCTCCTACGTCGGTGGGGGAGCTTGGGACTCCCTGTCGGCGGTCCCGGAGACGAGACGGGCAGGTCGGTAGGTCGGGGCAAGGATGGCGTCCTAAGCACCTCAGAATGAGAGTCGGACGGGCCAAGTCCCAGTCGGTTCCTAGACTCCACAGAGGAAGACACCGAGGAGCGAGGTTCTTCGCGAACCCACAGACGGTTTAGGGGTCGAGGACTCCTGTCTCCGAGGGGCACTGTGAGCTCTGGCTGCCGAAGGTCAGTCCGAGCACCTGCGACCCCCCGCACCCCTTAGGGTGTCTCCCTAACTGTGGAGTTGAGGGGAGCCTCCTTCCGTCTTGGCCTCTTCTCTCCGGTACACGTGGGCGTACCGCCGTCGACGAGCTCCGCCCCCCTCCCCGCCCCTCGCCTCCCCTCACGTCCGTCCCCCTGGGGGTCCGCCCCGGTCGCCGTCCTCCCAAATATAACGTCGACACAGGGGAGGACGACACTGCAGAGGGACGGGCGTGACTCCCGCTCTCCTTGGGGGATCGGACCGAGAGGACTGCCGATCGCCCCACTGCCCGGGCACCGGGGCGCGGCGGGACGTCCCGAGAGGAGACGTGAGTCGGGACGGAGCTGAAGGCAGCCGACCTGCTGTTCCGAGACCTCCGGGCTTTCTGCTGTCGGGCGTCCGCACAGAGGAGTCGTCGATTGAGTCCGGGTCCACCTTCACGCCGGTCCGGGGACGGGGGGCCAGGGGTCGTGTGTGAGCCCCGTCGGTGAATCGTTGAGGGAAATAATGTCTTAACAGTGTACTAGTGCACAGGTTGAAGATCCCCACACCACTTGTGGTCACGTCGCGTTGCACAGAGTTACGTCGAGTCGCGACCCGAGGTGCTGAGGGCCCCCCCGTTTCGGGGCACGACCGGTCGCTCATGCGGGTGCCGACAGGTGAGCACCGGAGCCAGACCGGCGAACCCTCTGGTCGAGGTGCGATCTTCGAGGTTGGGGATGGGGACGACGGTCGGGGTGGCGTTCAAGGGCGACTGGGTTCTCGCCGGCTCTGTCCGAGTCTTCGTGGGGGTCGGACACGGCCCCCGGCGCTCCCACTACGCCCCGTGCGGGCGGTGCCCGGCGGCCCGAGTGACCGTCGTGAGCCGGTGCACGGACTTCTCGAGGAGCGGAACGAGCAGCGACTTCGTGGCGTCTGTCACCCCCGTGACGTCCAGGGGGACCGGAGAGACCCAGTGAGGACTCGTGGGCGGGAGACGCCCCTCCAGGTCGGTGACCCCAGGGCAGGGTCCGGAGGCCGGTGGCCGACGGTGTCCGAGGCTTCGCAGCCAGAGATTTATGGACCCTCTAGACGAGGGACACACTTAGGCCGTCCTCTGACCGAGTGCTCTTAGGATCCTTTTCCGTCCGCAGGTGAGGGTCCCGACCAGAGCCGAGGTCGCAGACCTCGGTGCAGGCAGCGACACGTCCTGGGCGTGGAAACGAGACGGACCACAGCTCCGGGCTTGCTCCTGCACGGCCCCTGTTGACTCCCCAGGCCTGGAGGGCGGACACGGGTACTCCCTGCTCCGAGTGCACCCCCGGTGGGGTGGTGCGTCGTGCCTTCCCGGCGCACGTCCTCGAGGGTCAGCCCCGTGCTCCTGTCCTGTCCGGCCGCCTACGGTGGGAGGTGCGCGTGTGTGCACGGTGGGTCTCCAAAGGCCCGTGACCCGTGCCGCCGGGACGGACCTCGCCTTGGCTCCAGAATCGTCGGAGTCCTCTCGAGCTTTCCGCACTCTCTCTTTACTTCTGCTGGGGGTGGGGCCCGGGCTCCTCTGGGGCCGACATGGACAGAGGACCTGTGGACCGCGACGTCGCTCCGGTGGACGAAGAGGTCGAGCACCTATGCCGAGACGCGGGCGAGGGACAGCCGGGAGAGGCTGCACTTCAGCAGGAACATCCGCTCCTAGACGTTCTCCTCTGCGGGCGTAGTCCGCCGCCGCCGGGGCGGGGGGCGCCGTCCTCCTCCGGTGCGGGGGCTGGCGCAGTCCTCCTCCGGTGCGGGGGCTCGGGTAGTCCTCCGGGGCGGGGCGCAGTCCTCCTCTGCCGCCGGGGCGGGGGACCGCCGGTGCCGCGCCGGCGTGGACGACGAGGTCGTAGACGTGCGCGAGGTCGCGGAGCAGGGCGCGCGAGGAGCGGCGTCGGTCGAGGGCGGCGCGGAGGCGCGTCAGTAGGTAGAAGAGGAGGTTGACACGCAACTCGGCCCTTTGGAGGAAGGCGTAGTCGAGCCCGAGGTCCCCCTGAACGTCCGGGAAGTCGACGCGCACCTCGGGGGCGTGCATGAGCAGGGACGACCGCAGCATCGCGACGGTGGATCGCAACTCCAGGAGGTGGACCCCCGGCCTTTCGTGGGAGCTCGGGCGGGCCTTATGCTCCGGGCAGGGGTGCACCTCCGGCCGCCGCGGGTGAGACCGGCCCCCCCGCCCCCCCCCCTGGGCCTGCGCCACTGCCACCTCAACGACGGACTTGCGACCTAACTGTCACTAGGGACGTGGAGTAAATCGTTGTGCGCTTAATTGAATCCCCACGTCCTGTTGGTCTGCACGAGTTGTGCAGGAAGACCCGTTTGCACAGCCCGGAAACCCCTGGGACACATAGTCGGCTTCGCTGGAGTCCCGTCCCTCCTGGGGACCCGTGTCGCTCCCCTCCGGGGAGTGGGTGTCAGACGTCTCCCGCGAGCCGGGTTCACGCTAGAGTCTGTGAGTGCACTCAGTGAAAGACGGAGTCGTGGGCCAAGAGGAGGGCATTGAAGAGTTGGTGGAGCACGTCTCTCAGCAGGGGCAGGCGTGTGAGCCCGACGTGCTCTTTCCCTGGTCTAGGGCACACTGACGTGGAAGGCACGCCCGTGGCTCAACGTCTGCCGGGACGTCGGCGGGACGCCGTCCACGTTGCCTCTGTCCTTTCCTGTCCGCGATGGTCTCCCCTACCACCAGGACCGGGGTGGGTTCGGGTGGGGTGCGCCCCCGGTTCGGAGTGTGACAGAGGTGCGGGCTCTCCGGGTCGCAGTGCCGACCCCGGTCCCAACCCCCCCCCCCCCGGCCTTCGGCTCGAGCGACACTGGTCTCTTGAAGGGCCGGGTCCCGGGTGTCGGCGGTCCTCGTCCGGGGAGGAAGCCCGGGCGACAGGGAGGGTAACGTACACAGTACAGGCTCTACTGGTGCCAGTCGAAGTCCCCGACTGACAGATGTTGGAGGGGCCCGTAGCGCTCCGACCACCCTAAGTGTAGATGTTCGGGTGCGCACGACTGGGTCAGGGTCGTCCCACCCGTCCCGATTGGCTTTCCGGTAGTCTTCAAGTCAGTAAATTGTTTCGCCTACCTACCGCCACTGTAATAACACTCTTAAGGGGAGTTTACTGTTTCCTTGACGCACACGATTGGGACGCCCGAGCCCTTTGGGGCTACTGAGCCACTTCTGGTCGCGACTCTTTACTGCGACCGAATCTCGGAGTCGGGTCCGGTTGGTGGTGGTCGAAAGTCTAGGGGTCTCTCTTTCCCGGCGCACTGATTCTTAGTATACTCAGGTGCCGGACGGGCCTCTCGCGAGACCAAAGAGTTTACACGGGACAAGAAAGACTCCAAGGGAAAGGCACCCTAAGAGTCTGGCTCCGGGAGGGGGTGCGGACCGGTTCGACGACGTTCTCTGACGTCCCGAGAAGGGTTGTCGGGATGTAGTGTCCCGCGCCAAGACCTGGTTTGACAGTGTCGGGGGACGTGGCGGTGCTGGGGCGTCCGGGGCGAGGGCTGTCGGGGGTCTCCTCGGGGCTAAAGAGTCCACCCCCGAAGGACTACGACTTTGGGTGGGCGAGGGGACGTGGGCGTGACGAGGGGGGTTGTGTCCGGGGCAGGGCTCATCACGGTAAGTCCCCCGTGACACGGTTCGCCCCGGGACGCAGGAGGGACGGGTCCGGGTTCCGGGGTCGTCCCGGTCCGACGTGACCTCGACTGTCGGGGCGGGTTGGCCTCCGTGGGACCCGGTCGCGACGGGTGTGTCTCCGGGGCCGTGACGTGCGCGGTCGGAGCGAGTCCTGTGGGGAGGACGGGGCCGAGACGACGAAACACCTCCGACCTCTCTGGCGTCCCGGTGGAGGGGTGACCCGGACCCCCGTCGATGCCCAGACGAGAGGACCTGTAAGACGTCCGGGGTGGTGGGATCTCCTTTAGGGGTCTTCCCGCCCGTTCCGAGAGGGACTCGGTGTTCCGTTCCGGACGACGGGGTCCCGGATGGAGTCCCGAGACGAGGGGGCGTCGGGGGACAGGGGGGACCGCAAGTAGGTCTGTGAACCGGTCTACGACCGTGTACACCCGACACCGTCGGTCCCAGGCGGCGTCGACCACCCAGAGCAGCCGGTCCCTCGCTGTGTCCTGCACCGACCGCCGGGCCCGGGCGAGGAAGAGGCGGTGTGAGGAGGCGTCGTCCCGGTGGAGGAAGAGGGCGAGCTCGGGTCCGACCGAGTCTTCGGCGACGCGGAGGGCGAGGAAGAGGAGGTCGACGAGGCTCTCAGAGAGCTAAAGGATTCCCCTTCTAAATTTTCGTGTTGACTAGACTGACACCACGACCTCTTGTGAGAACTCTCAGGGAACCTGACGTTCCTCTAGGTTGGTCAGGTAGGATTTCCTTTAGTCGGGACTTATAAGTAGCCTTCCTGACTACGACTTCGACTTTGAGGTCATGAAACCGGTGGACTACACTTCTTGACTGAGTAACCTTTTCTGGGACTACGACCCTTTCTAACTTCCACCTCCTCTTCCCCTGCTGTCTCCTACTCTACGAACCTACCGTAGTGACTGAACTGCCTGTACTCAGACGCGTTCGAAGTCCTGAACCACTACCTGTCCCTCCGGACCGCACGACGTCAGGTACCCCAGCCCAGCGTTTCTCAGCCTTTACTGACTCGTTGATTTGCCTTGACTAGACTGACTTTCTTCGTTGTAGTCTTTATTTGCAAGTGTTTCGTCTTCTGTCCGTGTCTGCGGGTAGGCATACATTGTTTGTGCAAGTAAGCCTCCGACCGAAGACTTACCTACTAATTGAGTCCTCAACAGTCGGGGTTTTCAAGATAGACTTTGCAGTAGATTTTAAGACAAAAGTTCTCGTTTGAGTATTACAATCTAAAATGTAGTAGTTTAATCATTCACACCATTAGGGTTTGGAGAACTTTCTTTCCCGTCTTTGAGGGGACTCCACCCGTCGGGAGTTTCGGTACGGGTGCAAGAGTGGGGCTGTGGACCCTTGCACTGAAGTAAATCGACAAAGGTCTGTCGACAAGTCAGGCACTCCTACATCGATCAATTCTACTTCCGTGCGATCTAGACTACCTGGGTTTAGGTTGTAGGTCACAGGAGTATTCTCCGTTCACACCTGTGTGTCTCCTCCCGCGTACACCGGTTTCCGTCTCCGGTCTCACGACACGGGTGTGCGGTCTCCGGCGGTCCCGCGGTCGTCGGTGACCTGCGACTTCTCTTCCTGGGTGGGGGTGTGGGGCTGAGCCCCGAAGACCGGAAGTCTCGTCGCTTCTAGTTCATAGATGACGGAAACACAACACGCACGAGCGAGTGCGGGTCGAGACACCGACATACCTGCCGTCGGCGGTCCGAGGAGACACGTACCCTAAGAGGTCCGTTCTCATGACGTCACCCAACGGTACGGGAGGAGGTCCCCAGAAGGACTGGGTCCCTAGGTCGGGTTCAGAGAACGCAGAGGACGTAACCGTCCACCCAAGAAATGGTGGTCGCGGGGGTCCTTCGGACAGATAATAACGGAATCCGGTGGGTCGACTACAATCTCGTCGAGACCCTTCGATGATAGGAGCTGGTTGTAGGAAGTCTACGGCGCCCGAAAGTCGCGGGGGTCAACCCAAGACGGGAGCCAAGACACGACAGGGTGAAAGTCTCATTGCAGACGGCATTGCTCGTGCGTCCCCTCCACGTCGTCCTCCGCGGGTTAGTAGGACGTACCCCCTTTTGTCGAAGACCTTTCGGTCCCGCCTCGGAAGCGCGTGCCCCCCGCACCGTCCCTCGAAGCCTCGAGACGAGTGCGAGTGCTCCCTGGGTCTTGGAGGGGCGGTGCCCGTGTTGGGAGTTGCTCGGGAGAGGATTCACGAAATCCTGTTTCGTTTTGGCACGTACCAAGAGTTTCGAAGTTTGTGTCTTCGTTTATTTGCTTTTGAAGGAAAAGGGGGTCGTCGGACGGTGTGAGAAGTCTCCGTTGGTGACGAGGGTTGGACCGGCCCCAGAGCGGTCCCACGACCGTGCGCAGACCGTGCACATAGAATGCGAGCCCCCAGACTGTCGTGACAGGACCACGGGACGAAAAGACGAGGAACCATTGTACGACACAGGGTGTCGTCGCGTGTTGGACGGACAAGAGTTGATGTCGGACCTCGAGGTGGGTCTCACGTCCGACCGACTCGTGTGTGGAGGTCGACCGCGCGGGAGGACGTTTGTGTCGGTGCCCCACGTAGGGATCTTCCGAGCGTCGACCCGGACGGGTTCGGACCCCAATCGTCCATTAACACCCGTAAAGGGACGACCAGGTCACCGACCTTGAGGTTCGAGGGTTACGACCCCGGACCCAAGGTAAGGAACAGTCCCTCGATCTACGGTGTACGATGTTGATTCTGGGCCGTGTCGGTTTATTTTATAAATTTTTTCTTGACTACCCTACCTGGATCTCCGATAGTATGATTTCAGTCTTTCTTTTTCTGGTTATGGTATATAGTGAATATACACCTTAGATGGGTGGTGTGTCTTTGTCTCCTGTGAGGACTCCAACGGTTCCCCATCCCGCTCGGCCCTCCCGGCCCCACCCTCAAACCCTAATCCTCTACGTTTGTTAATTGTCTCTTCCTTGGTTGTTCCGGGATGACATCTCGTCTCCCCTGACATAAGTCGTAGGACACTATTTCGTGTGCCCTTTCTCACGCTCTTTCTCAGGTGTGAGCTGTGTGTCTATGTGCGTGCCCGACGGGCCACCGAGTCTACCATTCCCTGGGCGCACGCTGCGTCCTCTGGACCCGGGCTAGGGACCCGGTCCTTCTCGGGGACCTCCTCCCGTGCCGTTGGGTGAGGCCATGACAGCGGGCCCTTCAGGGTACCTGTCTCCCCGGACAGGTGTCAAATGCCCCAGCGTTTCTCGACCCGTGTCGACTCACTGACTGAGTGTGTGCGTACATATGTATGTGTCGAAATATACGTATCTTGACTGAGTGAAACGACATATCATCTTAATTGCTTTATGACATTTAGTCGATATGGAGCTGTTTTAATTTGTTGACCCCCTGAGTCCCCGTGCCGGTCCGAGACCCAGGGAGGGACCCGGGTTTGGGTGTAGTCACTCCGCTCTCGACGAGGGACTCGTAGCCAGTGCGGGGTAGGTGCCTATTCGGGTCAGGCACTGCCGTCGCGCGATTGGTCCACTGGTCTTTATGAGACTTTCGGAGCAGGAGAAAGAGAGCCCCTTCACAAGAGTGCGTCGAGTGTCCTAGACAAAGGGCTGGTCCCCAGCTCGGGTCCGGGGCCGTCACCTTCGCTCCGCGCTCCGTGACCTGGTGGTCTCGAGGGAGCCCCTTGATATTCTCGCGAGAAGAGGGGCGAAAGGAGTCTGAGACGAGATCTTCACTGGTCTTTCTGTCCTTCCTTCCCTTTGGGGTAATCTTCTTAGTCAGCCGGACCGAGGGAACCCTTTCCGGAGCCCCTTCTGCGAAGGGACCCGGGACGAAGGTTCTGTCCCTGAGTGAGCACTCCCGTCGCCCGCCCCTTCGCTCCAGTCCGGGACCGTGCGCCCGGCGCAGGTCGTGATCCACCTGTCCTTTAGTCCCGACCGCTGTTACCCACACTACTCGTGGTCGCCTAGTTGGAGTAGTCGCCCCTAGAGCGGGCTTCGACAGGCCGCGACCACGCGGTAGTCGGGTAGCGTGGAGTGACGGGAGACTGGAGTGCCCGTAGTGTCGGTTCGGTCCACTCCGGGCAAGAACCTTCCGGTGATGAAGTAGGAAGGAAACCCGGGACTACCGGAGTGGTAACCCGACTTCCTCCTTTTCTCCGGAGAGAGACCTGGACCGGTCGCCCGTAGTCTTGGAGGAGGGCCGTGTGTCGGGAGGTCGTGGTCCGGCCGGGACGTCCGGGACACGTTCCGGAAGGCTCGGGCAGGTGTGTCGACTCCGACGGCCGCCGACGGTTCCCTGAACCAGACTCACTCGGGGTAGGTCTATCCCGTTGCTCTCGGTTGATGTCGGAAGAATCGGCCTTCACTTTCACTTCAGGAGTCAACACAGGCTGAGAAACGTTGGGACACCTGACGTCGGGTGGTCCGAGGAGGCAGGTACCCTAAGAGGTCCGTTCTTATGACCTCACCCACGGTAAAGGAAGAGGACCCCTAGAAGGATTAGGTCCCTAGCTTGGGTCCAGAGGGCGTGATGTCCGTCTGCGAAATTGAGACTCGGTGGTCCCTTCGGGGCGGGAGTTACCCTCCCGTCCGACGGAGACGTCTGACAAGGTCCCCGTGCCTTGGAGTTCCGTGTTTGGGTCTGGACCGCGACCCGGAGCATGAATGAACACAAGGAATTTGTGACCGGTGAAGACTTCCGGGAGTCGGACGTTCCGGGACAGGACACGGAAGGACACCCTTTATGTCGTCCTCCGGAGGGAGGTCCCCTGTGTCTGGGCCCGGTCGTGTCGGGTCGGAGGGGCCCGCGTCGAAGGGTAGGTCGTCGTGTCGGGACACCCCTGGGACAGCGACGGTCCCCCTGCCTGCACGGGCTCTTGTACCTGTGTGCGTGGATTCGACGTGGTTCAGGGGGAGGGTCACCGAGTTTTGGCTTAGACCTCCTTAGTGACTCGTGTCTCGGGACAGGGCACCCCTGCCAGTGGAGGGACTTTTCGGTGAGTCCAGTCTCCGACACCGAAGTCGTCGTCGCGGAGACAGGAGCAGAGATAGACTGTGCCTTCTCATGAGTCCCATTTGTGCACGACACACACACTTTCCATAGGTACATGTATATGTCTATGCGTGTCAGACGTGCGTGGTGGTCACGTCCGGTCCGGGACACCCCGGCCGAAGATTCCAAGTGCCCTCACTCTCTGGCCCTTCCGTCGCTTGGATTCCTCCGTCGCTGGCCGGTGGGGCCGGAGACGGAGGTGGAGGGCGGCGGGGGAGTGCAGGAGACACTCCGGCCTCCTGAAGCCCGTCGTGGAGTGGACGTTCGCAGGACTCGACGAGTCTACCTCTGTCCGGCTCGTTGTCGCGCCGTCCTCCAGGGGCCGAAGTCCCCGAGCACCCCGAAGGGCTTCTGCGAGGAGCGGCGTGGGCGGGGTCCTCCGGTCCTCACAGACGCTTCTTCCGGCCCCCACGACGGTCGTCCTGGCCCCGGGGAAGAGGTGGACAACCGTTGTGTCTGGGTCTTGCTGGCGTGGACCGGCTGACCCCCTCCTGACACGTAGACTTCCCACGCGACCGACAAGACAGAATTTTGAGAAGAAAGTTTGTCGTCAAATCTTTACTGGACCGAGACCGCAGGGACCACCGGGTGCCCAATTCTTAGACAGTCACGTCCCCTGTGCCCGGACTGGACACCTTTTCTGGGGGTGCACGGACGTGGTGGTCGGCTCGGGTACCCGACGTTGTGGACTTCGGGTGAGCGAGACTTGGACTCGAGGTCCGGTCTCCTCGGTGGCTCGCTCTCCGGGGATGGGGCGCGGCCTCTCGGCCGTGTCGGCACTCGTCTCCGGTCTTCCTGGGTGGACCGAGCGCGCGTCTGAACGGCGTGACGCTCGGAGTGGCGGTCCCCGGTCGGCCGCGGCCTCCTTGTTCCGTCCGGTGACGTCCGACGAGGGCGGGCGGTTCCCGGCGGACTGGATGGCGGGGTGTCGACGCACGTCTGGGGCCCGGGGACGTCGGGGGTCCAAAGTCGTGAACAACGAGACTTCACCCTCTGTGCGACCGGGTAGACCGATGTACAGGATCAGGTCAAGCATTGGTGACAATCTTTGACGTGCGCAGTGGGGCAGAGGCGGAGGTAGAAGTGCCCGACAGAATATTCCTATGGTCCGTGGTCTAATCCCGGGTGGGATCAGGTCCTCCTGGAGTGAAATAGTGTGGACGTTTTCGACATGAAGGTTCATTCCAGAGTCAGCGAGTCCGCAGAGGTTGAGACGTTGGGGTACCTGTCGTCGTGCGGTCCGGAGGGACAGGGAGTGGTAGAGGGCCTCGAACGAGTTGTGTGCAGGTGGCTCAGCTTCTACGGTAAGTGGGTAGAGTAGGAGACGGTGGGAGAAGAGGAGGACGGAAGTTAGAAAGGGTCGCAGTCCCAGACTTTTGTGACCTTTGTCACTCAGTCAAGAAGTGTACTCTACCGGTTTCATAACCTCGAAGCCGAAGTCCTAGTCAGGAAGGTTACTTATAAGTCCTGACTAAAGGAAGTCCTACCTGACCAACCTAAAAGGACGTCAGGTTCCCTCAGCTCTCAGAAGAGGTTGTGGTGTCAAGTTTTCGTAGTTACGAAGTCGTGAGTTCGGAAGAAATACCAGGTTGAGAGTGTAGGTATGTACTGGTGACCTTGTTGGTCTCGAAACTGATGTCCTTGGAAACAGTCGTTTCATTACAGAGACGAAAAATTATACGACAGATCCAACCAGTATCGAAAAGAAGGTTCCTCGTTGACAGAAAATTAAAGTACCGACGTTAGTGGTAGACGTCACTAAAACCTCGAGTTTTTTTATTTCAGAGAGTAACAAAGGTAACAAAGGGGGTAGACAAACGGTACATCACTACCCTGGCCTACTGTACTAGAAGCAAAAAACTTACAACTCAAAATTCGGTCGAAAAAGTGAGAGGAGAAAGTGAAAGTAGTTCTCCGAGAAATCAAGGAGAAACGAAAGAGGGTATTCCCACCATAGTAGACGGATAGACTCCAACAACTATAAAGAGGGTCGTTAGAACTAAGGTCGAACACGAAGTAGGTCGGGTCGTAAAGTGTACTACATGAGACGTAGATTGAATTTATTCGTCCCACTGTTATATGTCGGAACTGCATGAGAAAAGGGTTAAACCTTGGTCAGGCACCAAGATATAGGTCAAGATTGACAACGAAGAACTGGACGTATGTCGAAAGAGTCCTTCGTCCATTCTACCAGACCATAAGGGTAGAGAACTTCTTACTAGGTGTCAGTTTCCGAAAACGTATCAGTTACTTCGTCTACAAAAACACCTTAACGAAACGAAAAAAGACACTAGGTTAACTACGACCGTTAAACTAAAGACCAAGGAGACGGAAAGGATTCAGGTAGAAGATGTGACCCTTCAAGAACCAAGTGCATGACAACTTCTGACCGAACTTCCTAAAACTCGTAATAGAACGAGTTACACTTTACTTACGTTAACACACCATCAAACTTATAAGAAACCGTAACGGGAAGAAACCCTGACCTTACTTTTGACTGGAAAAGGTCAGGACACCGGTAGCGACTCAGAAGGTTTAAATCTGTATAACTCACGTCGTGAAATTGTAGTAGAAAATCTCAAACTTTATCGAGTCGTCTTTAGCTAGGGGAGATAGATGATCGGAACAAGCATCGCGACGAGGGGCTCCGGGTGGGCTGAAGCGCAAGGTCTCGCAGACCGAGATCCACCCACCAGTGTGACAGCACCAGGGGACCCAGTACTTCTGGAGAGAACACATCAGGACGCGTGCGAACGGTGGAGAAGACGAAGACAGTTCAGGTGTGACAAAGACGGGAAGTAACACGGGTAGAGACGCACTTTACAAGGGAACGATAAAGATGAAAAGAACCTCTTTAGAGATCAGAAAGGGTAAGAGAGCGAAAGGAGATAAAGAAACGTAACAAGTGACTTCCGACAGAATAGAGAGGAACGATCAGAATCTTAACTCGTAAGTCGACCGAAAGGAAAAGAGGAACCGGAAAATAAAGAGAAGAAAAGAGTCGATAAACATTCCCGAGGAGTCTGTTGGTAAAACGGAACGTCTTAAAGAAGAACCCCTACCAAAACTAGGGACGGAGGACATGTTACAGTGTTTGGAGGGAGGTGTCAAGAAGTGTGTGAGACAGATAGTCTAGGTTAGAGAACTTAGATAAACAGTTTAAAGGTAATATATTAGTATTCTTCAAACTAAATTCAGTATGGACTTACCCGACCACCAAAAGGGATGAAAGAAGTTAAATTCAGGCTTAAAATGTTATTCTTTGAGCAATACACTCGGTGTCCGTCGAGGACCGGAATAAAAAGGACTGACACATCTCGAAGAAGTAGAAACCGACGTTTCTTATATTAGTTAGACTAAAGTCATAACTGGTAGACCACTACAGGTGCACATCTCAGAAGAGAACACAACAACCTTCTCCCACAAACGATACTGGTCACGTAAGAGACAATCGTAAACGGGACGAAGTAAAACATGAGGTTCCGGTTTGAACGGACAATGAGGTCCATAGAGAACTGAAGGATGAAAACGTAAGGTCAGGGGATACTATTTTTCCTGTAGAAAAAAAAACCACAATCAAGACCTTCCAGAACATCCAGAAGTATCTTGGCAAGTTGAAGTCGAAGAAGTCGTAATCACCGACCCGGTATCTGGACCTAATGACACTATAACTTACCAAACGGAACCTTTGTTTGGTTCTAGTAAGACAACAAAAACCCTCACGTGGGTTCATGACGTAAACCTGAGAGAACAACTGATACTCCCGGTGAGGTAGAGAAGATACCCCAAGAACGGGCACCTCATCTCCACTACCAGTGGACTCAATTCAAGCGGGCGGCAGTAGGAAAAATCACATGATTAAGAATTTTACAGCCAAAGTGAGAACGGTCGAGAACCAGCTGGTTCCATCTACCTACGTGGAACTAAGTGCCCGATTATGGGGACCGAGGAGCCGTTAGGAAAAGAAGTGTCGTGACCTGAAATCGAAGTCGTGGTCTGTGTAGGCGTTGACCCGCAAACGTGAAGCCGAGTCGGAAAAGGAAGGAGACCTCGACAAAGAGACGAGAAGAGGCACTGTGTGGTCCGTGGCTGGTTGGACCCCGCAAGTAGAACGCCACACCATAGAAAAGCGGAGAAGTGTGACGAGCACCCCAAAGGGTCCGTTCTTGCGACTGTACCAAACGGTAAGGGAAGAGGTTACCTGGCGTAAAACAGTTCTGAGGGATGGTCCTGGGTAGGTAGAGCGTACCGAGATGTGTCGTGCCGAGTGTCAGAGTGACTCAATCTGTTTCGACACCAGGCACACTAGTCAAACCAATCAAAAGACACTGACACCAAAAGGAAGACAGACGGGCGACTACCTCTTCCCATTCTCCGAACACGTTCGAAGGACTACCCTCCCTGACCGATATCCCTTTTGACCCAGAACGAGACCACCCGTCCCGGTACGAGTCGAAATTAGGTTAAAAGACGGCTACCCGTCCCGACGTGAAGAAGGGACATCAAACCGGACTCCACCAGGTTAGGATCTCAACGGTAGAGATACCGTCCGATGTCCGAGAGACCGTACCCATTACCACTGGAGGCGGTTCTCCTGACTCCGGTCGTCCGGCGTGGGGGGTCCTGGCGACGACGGTCACGGGGACTCGTGTGTCGACCGGTGACGGCTGCGTGCGGAGACGGTGTCTGAGTGTGTGAGGGTCCGTTCGGACCGAGTCCGAGGACACCCTAGTGCCGGGGAAAGAGGACCCAGGACCACGTGTGTTCCAAGACAGACGAAGGGGTCAGGAAACCTTCAAGAACATTAGTGCAGGGCGACTGAAATTCTAGCCTGAGGGACCCTGCGGTCAGGGAAACGGTCCAGCGGTCCACCCCTTCAGACAACGCCGGGGATCTTGAAGACGCTGTCACACTCTTACTCTTGGAGAAACCATATTAACAAGAGGTCGAACACCCAGTGGGTCGTCCGTCGAGGTGCCACCCACATATCAGTTTCGATGCCAAAGAGGTCGTCAATACGTGTTTACACTCTCGGCCTGGTATTCCTTCCGACTCTCGGCTTCTTAACTACAAAAACTTGACACGACGACCTCTTCCGAGAATTCTCAGGAAACCTGTCGTTTCTCTAGTTTGGTCAGTTAGGATTTCCTTTAGTTGGGACTTACAAGTAACCTTCCTGACTACGACTTCGAGGTTATGAAACCGGTGGACTACGCTTCTCGGTTGAGTGACCCTTTTTTGGGATTACGACCCTTTCCAACTCCCGTCCTCCTCTTTCCCTGTTGTCTCCTACTCTACTAACCTACCGTAGTAGCTTAGTTACCTGTACTCAAACTCGTTTGAGGTCCTCTACCATTTCCTGTCCCTTTGAACCACACGATGTCAGCTACCCCAGCGTTTCTCAACCTGTACTGAATCACCCACTTGTTGTTGTTATTTGAATCTTTCTAGAGGTTAGTCGTTATTGAAATGTGCAATTCCTTGATCTTTTCTTTCTTGTCTGATTTGGGTTTCGATCGGTTTCCTTCCCTTTTTCCTCATCCCGTCTATTTACTTCGTCTCTTGTCTTTTTGATACTCTCTCTAGTTACCTTGGTTTTCAATCGAGAAGTCTTTCTAGTCGTTTTACCTATTTGAAATCGATCTGTCTAATATTTTTCTTTCTTTTGTGGTTAATGATTTTAGTCGGTACATTCATCTCTATAATGGTTAGGACACTTTTATTTTTACTAATGTTTACTCATGATACTTGTTGGTATTTGGTCTTTTAATCTATTCGATCTACTCTGTTTAAGAATTTTTGTGTTAAAGATGGTTCTGGTTTAGTGTCTCTTTGTTTTTGAGTTGTCTATAGATTGATAGTTGTCATTCCTCAGTCAAGTCAAGTCAGCGAATCAGCACGGGTTGAGAAACGCTGGGGTACTTAGCGTCGTGCGGTCCGGAGGGACAGGTAGTGGTAGAGGGCCTCAAGTGAGTCTGAGTGCAGGTAGCTCAGGCACTACGGTAGGTCGGTAGAATAGGAGACGGCAGGGGAAGAGGAGGACGGGGGTTAGGGAGGGTCGTAGTCTCAGAAAAGGTTACTCAGTTGAGAAGCGTACTCCACCGGTTTCATGACCTCAAAGTCGAAATCGTAGTAAGGGAGGTTTCTTTAGGGTCCCGACTAGAGGAAGTCTTACCTGAGCAACCTAGAGGAACGTCAGGTTCCCTGAGAGTTCTCAGAAGAGGTTGTGGTGTCACGTTTGCGTAGGTAAGAGGCCGTGAGTCGGAAGAAGTGTCAGGTCGAGAGTGTAGGTGTCATTCCTCTCACTTAGTCATTAGTTTCTAGACGGGTGTCCCGGAGGGGCCACCGAGTCACCAGTCAGGTGCACAGTCGCGTCCTCTGTGCCCGAGCTAGGGACTAGTCCCTCCTAGGGTCTGCGACGTCCCGTTGGATCGGACACGCGGAGTCGGTACTTGGGTGCGGGGCCTCGGGCCCCTACGGTTGGGGACGGCGGGTGCACGGATTGCAGGCACGAGGAGTTCTCTCCGGGCGCGGGGCGCCCTCTCGTCGGGGACGGGGGGACGGTCTCTTTCCGGGCGTGTCGTTGCTTCCGGGTCGGTCGGTCTTTGTGTAGTGAATTTTTATAGAGGGATGTTCTTTTCTTTTCTCCGAACTGTCACTTCTAAAATAGTCACTTAAGATAGGTCATAAATTTGTTCTTTATAATCATTATGGTAGAGGAGGGTTTGAGAAGGTTTTTTGACTTCTCCTCCCTTGTAGAGGATTGAATAGGACACTCCAGTCGTCGGTGTGTTTCTGTGTTCTTTCGTTGTTGGATTATAGGGAATACTTGTGCCTACTTTTTAAGAGTTATTTCATACCCGTGCGTGCGAGAGAGTCGGCACAGAGTAAGAAACACTGGGGTACCTGACGTCGGGTGGTCCGAGAAGACAGGTGCCCGAAGAGGTCCGTTCTTGTGACCTCACCCGACGGTACGGGAGGAGGTTCGGGTGTGTGAGATAGACTTCTGTTAATCTATTGACAACTAGTTATAGATTATTTGTTATTGTTGTCCTCTTACTCCAGAAGGCTCCGCGTACTTTGTGTTGACACACAAGTACAAACGAAAGATAGATACTGTCGTAGTTAGGGCACGTTACTTTACTTTCACGACAATAATTAGAAAAGATTAGTGTTGAAAAAAGTGGTGTAAACAATGTACATCTAAACCCATTATTGTGATGGGACGACACCAATGCAAGTGTTTGTATAAAGTAGTTTTTTTTCCTTCCCCTCCTCCTTCCTTGACTAGTTCCATTGTATGATGTAATGGTCTTCCTCCCCTTCTTTTGTATGCTAGCACAGTTCACTACGTTTTCTCGAAACCTGTCTTAAGTTGTGAAAGTACTATTTTTGTGCGTTGTTTGTCCTTGTTTTCCTTTGATGGAGGCGGATTGTTTCTGGTGTCCTTTCGGGTGTCGCTGGCGGTCCGACGACGACAAGTCACCGGTAGAATACAGGTGGAGAAACGGTGGTAGAGGGTCTCAAACGAGTACTCCGGTAGGTTGGCAGAATAGGAGACAGTGAGGGAAGAGGAGAACGGGAGTTAGAAAGGGTCGTAGTCCCAGAAACTCAACCGAGAAGCGTAGTCCGCCGGTTTCATAACCTCGAAGTTGAAGTCATAGACAGGAAGGTTACTTATCAGTCCCAACTAAAGGAAATCCTACCTGACCAACCTAGAGGAACGTCAGGTTTCCTGAGAGTTCTCAGAAGAGGTCGTGGTGTCAAGTTTTCGTAGTTAAGAAGTCGCGAGTCGGAAGCTCCCAACTCCTCCCCCCCCCTTAATGTTTCGGTGAAGGTAAATTTTGTCGTAGTTTTTCTTATGTTATGAATCCTTAGTTAAATTAGTTTCTCCACTTTCTGAACATGCGACTTTTGATATTTTATAAATGACTTTCTTTAATTTCCTCTTGAAGGTCCCACCGGGTCGCCAATTCTGAGGGAGAGGGAGACGTCCCCCATATCCAAACTAGCCTTTGACTCTGGGGTGTACCGTGTGTCGTGTGGGGGGGTTTTTAGTTTCTTCTGTATTTATTTACCTTTATATAGGTTACAAGTTTCTATTATTTTAAATTAGAACAATTCTACAGTTATAATAAGTTGCACTAGATGTTTCAGTTCCACTGGAGATAGTTTTACGGTCCCTTAGGGGACTTTTAGGTCACCAATCCTGCGTTCACAAGAGTGACGACACCTGTCCCAAGTAAAGGACCGGTCCCTTGATTCTAGGGTGCTCGGCACGTCGAGTCGAGTCAGTGCGTCAGCACAGCCTGAGAAAAGCTGGGGTACCTGACGTCGTGCGGTCCGAAGGGACAGGTAGTGGTTGTGAACCTCGAAAAGTTTGAGTACAGGTAGTTCAACCACTACGGTAGGCCGGTAGAGTAGGAGACAACAGGGGAAGAGGAGGACGGAAGTTAGAAAGAGTCGTAGTCCCAGAAAAGTTTGCTCCGTCAAGAACCGTAGTCCACCGGTTTCACAACCTCGAAGTCGAAGTCGTAGTCAGGAAGGTCACTTATAAGTCCTGACTAGAGGAAATCCTACCTGACCAACCTAGAGGAACGACAGGTTCCCCGAGAGTTCCCAAAAGAGGTCGTACTGTCAAGTTTTCGTAGTTAACAAACCGTAAGTCGGAAGAAGTACCACGTTGAGAGTGTAGGTATGTACTGATGACCTTTTTAGTATCGACACTGATAGGTCTGGAAACGACCGTTTCACTACAGAGACGAAAAATTATTCGACAGATCCAAACAGTATCGAAAGGAAGGTTCCTCGTCCTCAGAAAATTAAAGTACCGACGTCAGTGGTATACGTCACTAAACCCTCGGGTTTTTTCATTTGAGACAGTGACAAAGGTGACAAAGGGGTAAACAAACGGTACTTCACTACCCTGGCCTACGGTATTAGAAACGAAAAACTTACAACTCAAAATTCTGTCGAAAATGTGAGGGAAGAAAGTGAAAGTAGTTTTCTGAGAAATCAAGGAGAAACGAAAGATGGTATTCCCACCATAGTAGACGTATAGACTCCAATAACTATAAAGAGGGCCTTTAGGATTAAGGTCAAACACGAAGTAGGTCGGGTCGTAAAGTGTACTAAAGAGTCTAAAGAGTCCTCCGTCCAGTCCACCAGACCATAAGGGTAGAGAAATTCTTAGAAGGCCAAACAGCACTAAGTGTGTCAGTTTCGGAAACCGTATCAGTTATTTCGTCTATAAAAAGACCTTGAGAGAACGAAGATACTAGGCTTCCTACAACCGTTAAACTAGAGACCGAGGAGACGGAAAAGACCGAAGGGACTATCGAGCCAACTATTTCTTAGACGGACGTCACGTCCTCTGGGGTCAAGTTAGGGACCCAGCCCTTCTCGGTGACCTCTTCCTATCCGATGGGTGAGGTCATAAGAGCCCGAAGGGACACCGAGTCGACCGTTTCTTAGGTCGTCGTTCCGCCCTCTGACCCCAAGCTAGGGACCCAACCCTTCTAGGGGACCTGTTCCCTTTCCGACGGGTGAGGTCATAAGACCGGACCTCTTAAGACACCTGAGATATGAGGTACCCCAACGTTTCTCAACCTGTGTTGACTCACTGAAAGTGAAAGTGACAGAAAAGATTTAGGTCGAACTTGTAGATCTTTAAGTGCCAAGTACACGACAACTTCGGACCGCACCTCTTAAAACTCGCAATGAAACGATCCCACACTCTACTCACGTTAACACGCCATCAAACTCGTAAGAAACCGTAACGGAAAGAAACCCTAACCTTACTTTTGACTGGAAAAGGTCAGGACACCAGTGACGACTCAGAAGGTTTAAACGACCGTATACCTCACGTTGTGAAAGTGTCGTAGTAGTAACTCCTAAACTTTATCGAGTTGACCTTAAGGTAGTGGGGGTGATCGAAACGAGCATCACTACGAAGGATTCCGGGTGAACTAAAGAGTGAGGTCTTACAGACCGAGATCCACTCACTAGTGTGGTAGCACCAATAGACCCAGTACTTCTATAAAAAACATGTCAAGAAGACACATAAGAACGGTGGAGAAGAATTATAGAAGACGAAGACAATCCAGGTATGGCAAAGACAGGAAATAACACGGGTAGAAACGTACTTTACAAGGGAACCATAGAGATTGAAAGAACTTCTCTAGAGATCAGAAAGGGTAAGATAACAAAAGGAGATAAAGGAACGTGACTAGTGACTCCTGCCGAAAGAATAGAGAGGGACGATAAGAAACCTCGAAACCTTGGGCGCTCGACACGTCGGGTCTGTTTTTGACTTTTTAGAGTTACTAAAAAAAACAAAAAAAAAACGTCTTTTTGACTAGGATTTTAAGTATACGTTAGACTTTCCTGGGGTTTATCGGTTTTGTTATAATTTTTTTCTTCTTCTTCTTCTTCCGCAGGACTAAAGTCTTGAATACTTTTCGATGTCATTACTTTTGCCACTCGTGACTGTTTGTATGTCTGGTTTCTTTCGCTGCGTCTCGGGCCTTTAGCTGGGGGCGGACCGCCTGCCCAACTCTTCCCGCGATCCTGGAAAGTTACCCTTCCTGTCCGAAAAGTTTTTTACCACGATCCTTTTGGCCTATAGGCGAACGGTTTCTTACTTCGACCTGGAAATAGATTTTGGTATGTACTCCTGAAGACATCACCCGGTCACCAATTCTCAGGTGCACGACATCTCCCGTGTCCAAGCTAGGGGCCAGACCCTTCTTGAGTGTTTTACGTCTCGCTGAGGCGGGCGCTCGGTGTCGACGACTTCGGACGCGCGGGGCCTCGGGAGCGAGGTGTCCTCCTCGGCGGCGCTGCCCCCGGGTGAGTGGTGTCGGTCTCGTCGCGTCGCCGTCCCTGGACGACGCCGGCTTCTGTCTGTCTGTCTGTCGCGAATCTATGTCCTTTTGACCGAGTCTACCTGGTTTCTGACTTTGGACTGTGGAATGTGATATTTTGAGAATCTTCTTTGTGTCCCGCTTTTAAAGTCTTGTGACGTAAACTGTTACTAAAGAACCAATACCGTAGGTTCCGTGTCCATCGTTTTCTTTTGGGTCTGTTTGACCGTTAAAAATTTTACTTTCAAATTTTTAAAACGTGTGCTTTTCTGTTATAGACACCTCGTTTTTCTGTTAGATGTCTTACTCTACAAGTCAAGTCAAGTCAACGAGTCAGCACAGACTGAGAAACGCTGGGGTACTTGACGTCGTACGTCCGGAGGAACAGGTAGTGGTTGAGGGCCTCAGGTGGGTTTGGGTGCAGGTAGCTCAGCCACTACGGTAGGTTGGTAGAGTAGGAGACAACAGGGGAAGAGGAGGACGGAAGTTAGAAAGGGTCATAGCCCCAGAAAAGGTTACTCAGTTGAGAAGCGTAGTCCACCGGTTTCATGACCTCAAAGTCGAAGTCGTAGTCAGGAAGTTTACTTGTGGGTCCTGACTAGAGGAAATCCTACCTGACCAACCTAGAGGAACGCCAGGTTCCGTGAGAGTTCTCAGAAGAGGTTGTGGTGGTAGTTAAGAAACCGCGAGTCGAAAGAAGTGTCAGGTTGAGAGTGTAGGTATGTACTGGTGTCCTTTTTGGTATCGGAACTGATCTACCTGGAATCAGTCGTTTCATTACAGAGACGAAAACTTATACGATAGATCCAACGAGTATTGAAAGGAAGGTTCCTCATTCGCAGAAAATTAAAGTACCGACGTTAGTGGTAGACGTCAATAACACCTTGGGTCTTTTTATTTCAGTCGGTCAAAGTTGACAAAGGGGTGTCTTACTCTACTTTATAAACGTTTGATATATAGACAATTCCCTAATCATAGATCGTATATATCTCATGAGGACTTTAAGTTGTTTTATTGGGTCAAGTTTTTGTCCGTTCCTGGAGGGACCACCGGGTCACCAATTCTTAGGTGGAACGTTACGTCCCCTGCGTCCATGTTAGGGACCAACCCCTTGGCTCTGGGGTGGCGTCTCGTTGATTCGGATGCTCGGTGTGGGTCTCTCGGACCCACGTGTCGACGACTCGGACGTGCGCGGCGTCGGACTCGCGACGGTACTCCCGGGTGCGCAGTGCTCGTCTCGGGCGCACGGCGTTGGCTCTGGACTGCACTGGTTCATTCGTTCTTGGAAATTCTGACCCGTCTTCCGAACCGCGAGGGAGTCTCCTTCGTCTTTTTACCGGTTATTCGTGTGCTTTGCTACGAGTTGTAGTGAATAGTAATTTTCCTTGACGTTTGGTTTTGATGTCATTAAAACGTGATTTGACAAGAACAAATCAACGATTCAGTGCGGGTCGAGAAACACTCGGGTATCTGGCGTCGGGCGGTCCGAGGAGGCCCTACAGGGTCCGTTCTTATGACCTCGTCCAACGGTAAAGGAAGAGGTCCCCTAGACGGGATGGGTCCCGAGCTTGGGTGTTGATTACGTAACCCTCCACCTAAGAAATGGTGACTCGGGGGTCGTTCCGGGGACGTGATTTAATGGTGTGTGGATAATCCGACGGATGATTGTTTTTGTGTCGCTTATCGTTACGGCCAATCCTACACCTCTTTGACCTTGGGAAGACGGGACAAATGCCCTTACATTTTACCATGTCGGTGACGCCTTTTTGTCATACCTTCAGGGAGTTCTTTAATTTTTATCTTTATAGTGTGTTAGGTCGTTAAATCGTTAAGGTGAAGACCTATTTCTAGGTTTTCTTGACTTTCTTCCTAGAGTTTCTCTATAAATGTGTGAATACAAGTATTGTCGTCACTATAAACGTTCTCGATTTTGTACCTTCTCTGAGTGCACGGGTGTTCTCTCCTTGTCTGTCTTCGTTTTACACCTTCCTTCCCCTAAGAATGTCTACGATGTCGTACGTACTTGGAGCTCCTGTAGTACGACTCACTTTATTTGATCAGTGTCTTTCTATTTGTCGCACGATAAGGTAAATATGCTCCGTAGGTCTCATCAGTTTTAGTGTTTCATTTCACCACGAACGGTCGCCGCCCCCCTGTTTTGTCCCTCCACCCTTGATGACAGACTACCCGTGTCTCAAACGACGTGTTCGAATTTTCTCCATACCTTTGTCTACCATTTTTTTTTTTTTCTTTGTGTGTGTGTGTGGGTCATGTATGTGTTTTGGATTGTATCGGATAAAATTTCTCGTGTGCGAGAGGGTGAGTATTGTCGTGTCGTCTTCCGTTCCGCGTTGCACTGTGTAGTCCTGGTCCGTCCCGGGCGCTCCGAGCGTGGGACCCGTCGCTACTTTGCCCCGACTCCTCGATGTCGGCGGCAATAAGGTCTTCCGGAAGTGACGTTCTCGACGCGTGTCGGTGGGCAGGTCTCGCGCGCACTGTTTACTCCATACCAGACTCGGGGTGGCACCGCCGTTTTGTCTAGTCTTAAGAGTTCTGACTAGACCGGGGTGCTCTTGACGGCGGACGGGTGTCTGCGAGACTAGTCGACCGGCAGGAGGGCGTGGAGACCCGGAGGCCCAGCAGGGGCTCGTGCAATCGGGCAAGGAGAGCGACCAAAGTAAGACGTGTCGGTGACGTCGCTTGGGTCCCGGAGACGCTCCACGCTTGGAGAGGTAAGAAGGTGCCCGAGACACTGGTTGGGGTCTCTGTACGTCCCCATTCGTGGTTTGCATATTGAGGCATTCTGTGGTCTAGTAAATTGACGAGGAATTGAATTTTAGGATTTTGCTTTGTGTGTACAGTCTCCATTTTCCCGGTCGTCACGATCTTGACGTCTGGACTGAGACGGACTCGCGACGACTCTCGGACCCCGGGGCCCTGCGACCCCTCGGGGCCGTCGACTCGTGGTCGCCCGTGGCGTGGGCCGAGCCCTCCCCACGCGAGCCACGGGAGATGTGGGTGGCTACTGAGGACCACAGGTGTTGCATTCCAGTCACCACGTCTGGTGCTTGGAAGGACGACGGGGCCACTCAAGGTTGGGTGGAAGGGGTCCTTCTCCCTCTCTCGACCTGACTCCTTCTGTGGATAGAGGGTTTCCGTAAATTTTGCTGCGTCTGTTCTTCTGTAACTGTAGCACTACAATCCCTTGATTGTACCTTCGTCCGAACAGGTCCGAAGTCTACGCCTTGTCGTTCCGGGCCTGGACGAAGACTGGGCGGACCGGTGACGGACCTAGTGCACGGACGGGTGGTCGTGTGGTCAACAGTGGTCGCTCAGTTCACCGTGAAGTCTATTCGGTCCCTCTCCCAGGACCGTAAAGGACTCTGGGACCTCCAGACCGATCCGGGGCCCTAAGTTCTTCAGAACACTAAGTGTTTCACTTTGTTTTTCACAGACTTCGGTGGCTCGCACGTAACACACACACCGCTAACCAAAGAAAACAATTGCTTAGGACTTTTGGACTTTGTTTTCATGTTGAAAGTCATTTTGTGTACTATAATTCATTTTGACATCTTCTGTCGTACTTAGGTTGGCGTGGTTTACATATGTTTGGGACATCACTTCCCTTGTTGTCCCTTCTCCGTACGGTTCTCTAATTGCGACCAATAGAGGGAGCGTCGCGGTAATGCCGCCGACAGAAGAAGAAATAAGAAAGGAGTTGACGAGTCTATAAGTTTTAATGACAATAATTTTTTTTTTTTTTGTGCAGACAGAAAGTGAGAACCGACGTCCCGGTTCGGACCGTCATTTTTAAGAGAAGACGTCCGGATCTAAGAAATGACCCCTTCGGACCCATTATCCCTACGTGGTTTACCCGATTGTCTAGTCGCGAGTGGTTTTCCAGACCCCGTCAAGGTTTGTCGACAACACCCTTTATGATAACGAGAACGAGGACTAAACTCATAAATTACTATAAAGTACGTCTGTCTGTATTATAGTTACCGTTCCTATTCTTTCGCCCTTTCATTCCTAAATTCAGCCGAAAATCTGTGAGGCCGTCGAAGGGTGAGACAGTAGTGAGGGACGTCTCGTCTCCACAATGATGACTTT
The DNA here is from genome assembly GCA_006410555.1 of Capra ibex. NCBI lineage: Eukaryota > Metazoa > Chordata > Mammalia > Artiodactyla > Bovidae > Capra > Capra ibex. Next base: position 96,640,632 of record SJYO01041852.1, read on the forward strand.
CTATGTAAGTGTTGATCCCGATTTTCTCTGGGTCCTGTAATCCCAGGTGTACCGGGACTTGGGTTGTGTTGGGTGTGTGTGCTCCTCGGATGTCGGTGCGCGATGTGTGTGTGGGTCGGGCCACGGACGTGTGTGTCGCGTCCTGAGGTGTACTTGTGTGTGTGTGTGTGTCTCGGAGAGTGCGTGTGTGTGTTAGGTCTATGTTTGTTGTGGGTGTGAGTAGGGAGTCTGGGTTGTGTCCGTGCGTGGGGAGTCTGGGTTGTACCCTCGTCCAGGGAGACTTAAGTCGACCATGTGTTGGTAGTCTTAGTTATGGTCGTGTGCGTGTTCGGAGTCTTGGTAGTGTCTGTTCTGTTGGATGTCTTAGGTTGTGTGTGTGTGGGGAGGGTCTCGGGTTTGCTCGCGGGTGCGGGGAGTCTTGGGTTTTGTGTGGGTGTCTGTGTGTATGGTGCGTCCTGTATGTGCGAAGTCTTTGGTCGTCTCTGTTCGTGTGAGGAGTCTGCGCATACCCTTATGAAGTGGGTCTTGGGTCGTTTGCGTCTACGGGAAGTCTCGGTCGTGTGTGTCGGGAGTGTGGGTTGTGTCTGTCCGTCTGAGGGCTCTGTCTGTGTTGTGCCTGTGTGTTGGGAGTCTGGGCGGTACTCGTGTGTGGGTAGTCTGTGTTGTGCCTGTGTGTGTTGGTAGTTTTGGGTTGTATCCTTGTTTGGGAAGTCCTGTCTGAGTGTCCGGCGTCTGGGATCCGTGTGTGTGTGTGGCGAGTCTGTGGTCGTACATGTTTGTGTGGAGTGTTGGTTGTGTTTCCCCCTTCCTCTCGCCCTACCTAAGTCTCATCGTGTATGTAGTGACACGCACTTTGTCTGTCGGTGACAAAGTGTTCCCTTCGACGACACACTGTGTCGAGTGTAGGTTGCGAGACATTGTTGGATCTCTCCCCCTGCCCCACCCCGTCCTCCGTCCCCTGTACACACAGGGGTGCCGACTGAGCACACTGGATGCCGTCTTCGTTAATAGGAGGTCAATTTTTATTAGACATTTGTTCGATTAATTTTTGTTATGTTGGTGTGTGAGGAATCTTAATTATACCCGTGTGCATTGGGAGTCTGTGTTGTGTCCGTGTGTCGGGAGTTGTGTTGGTCCCTGGTAGTGGGAAGTCTTGGGTGGTGCCCGCGTCTGTGTGGGGGTCTGAGACGTGTCCGCGTGTGTGTGTAGAGTCTGGGTCATCCCTATTTGTGTGGGTCGTGGGATTTGGGTGTGTGTGTGGTGAGTCTCGACGATGTCTGTGTGTCGGAGATCTTAGCTGTCTTCGTGTTTGTGGAGAGTCTTGCCTCGGGCCCCTCTGTGTCAGGAGTCGGGGTTGTACCCTCGTCTATCGCTCGGACTGTGTGTGAGCTCTCGGTCGTCGCTGGTTGTTGGGAGTCTAGATTCTCCGTGTGGTGGAGAGGCTCGTCTCAGGAGGTCTTGGGGTGTGTCTTTGTGTGTGAGGAGTTTTGGTCGTGTCTGTGTGCGTGGGAAGTCTTGGTTTTACCCGCCCAGGGTTGTCACCGTTCGGAGTCTCGGTGTGTCTGTGTGTGTAGGGAGTCTTCGGTTGGTCCCTCGTCTGCCGAGTCGTGTTGGCTTGCATGTTTGGGAGTCTTGGTGTGTTGGGAATTCTCCTCGCGTCTGGGGAATCTCGGGTTCCCGGCGCGTTCGTGTGGTGTCGTACCCGTGTGTGTGAGGAGTCTTGGAAGCCCTGTGTGTTGGCGGTCTGAGTCGTTTCGGTGTGTGTGGGGGGTCTTCGGTTGCGTGTGAGTGGACTCTTTACTGTGTGTGTGTGTGTGTGTGTGTGTGTGTGTGTCGTGATTCTTGGGTTGTACCAGCGTTGGTGGGGAGTCTGGGCTGCGACCTTGTCTGTGCGGGGAGTATTGGGTGTCCCTGTGTGTGGGGAGTCCGGGGTGTACCATTGCGGCGTGTGTGTGGTTGTGCGTGTGTGGGGAGTCTTGGTGGAGCTGTAGGTAGGGTATCGCAGTCTCTCCTGTTGGGGAGGGTTGGCTGTCCCAGTGTGTTGGGGGTCTGATTGACCGTGTGTGTGGAGAGTCTTGGACTCCCTCGCTCTGTGTGAGGAAGTCTGCGTCGTTCCGAGTCTGCGGAGTTTTCGGTCGTGTGCGTGCGTGTAGGGGACTCGGTTCCGCGTGTGCGTGCCGTCTCGGGCCGAGCTGCGAGTCGGGAATGTGGGGAGCGCCGCGCGTGGCGGGTCTTGGGGTCTGCGTCGCCGAGGCGGCGCCGTCTGGTGCGTGCGGAGTGCGGGCTGCCCGTGTGCGTGGGAGGCCCCTGTGCGCGGGGGCCCTCGGGGGCCCTTCGGACCGGGGCGGCGGGGCGTGGACCGCGTCGCGCCGGAGGCGCCGCGGCGGCAGGGCGACGGCGTCGACGAGGGCCTTCGCGCGGTGGACGAGGTCGTCGCGCAGGTGCTCGCTGCCGCGGCACAGGGGGAGCTCGCGCCGCTCGGCCCGCGCCTCCGCGCGCTACTCCCGCAGGGCCCGGCGGTCGACCAGAACGTCCGCGAAGTCGGCGACGGGGCGGAGCACCATGTCCGGCGTTTCGCGCCGTCGGCGCGAGCCCCGCGGGAGGGCGGGGGGCCTGAGGCGTAGGGGCCTGCTGTACCGACGCCTGGACAGGGCCTCCGCGCCTGGCGGCCGTTGAAGGCACGGCCCAGACCCGGCCCCCTCGTCACCCCGCCGGGTGGAAGGGCCTTGAAAAGGGCCGCGCGGGGCGGGAGGCGCCTCTAGGGCCCGGGCGGGGCGCGGCTCTCCGTCCGGGGCGGGGGGCGCCTGTCGCACCGGGGCGGGGGGCGCCTGTCGCACCGGGGCGGGGGCGCCCGTCGCACCGGGGCGGGGGGCGCTTGTCGCACCGGGGCGGGGGCGGCTCGGCGTTCTGGAGCGGGGGTGCCTCTCGGACTGGGCGGAGGACGGCTCGGCCGTCCGGGGCGGGGCGCCTGTCGACCCAGGGCGGGAGCGGCTCGGCGGTCCGGGGCGGGGGCTCCTCTAGACCTGGGACGGACGGCGCGCCTGGAACCGGTGCGTCCCAGGGGTGGGCGGGCCCAGGACGCCGGCGAGGTGGCCGCCAAGGACCGGACAGGGTCGTCGGAGTAGCCGAACACAGCGCCCTCGAAAGTCTCTCAGTCCGCGCCTGTTCCTCTCCCCAGTTTGCCGGAGATAAAGCGAGGACTGCCTCCCTTTTCTTCACCGGTCTCTCTGCTGGGGCTCACAATCGGGGCTCGCACCCGGGCCTGGGGACCCGACGTCCGGCCGACGGTGCGGCTCGTGGCCCTTTTCCCGCTGGAAAGTCCTTGACTCGGGCCGCTCCATGGGTCGGGTGGTCGCTCTAAGGTCTCGGGCGTAGGGGAGAGGCTCCACATCCTTGACGAGAATCCCATCTTCCGTCCTCCCTCGACCGGGAAAGGACGGGACAAAGAGGTAGGCGAGGTAGACGGCCGAGGGTCCGGCTGAGGCTCCCAAAAGGGTACCGAGGTGCCGACAAATGAAAAAGTCTGAGGCTCACAGGAGGTGACATTACGGGTTCGTGTGGACACCGGAAAGCTTCCAAGGGACCGTGTGGGAAGAGACGGGGGCAGGGACCCAGGGGACTCTCGTCGCACCGCAAAAAAGGGGGAGATGTATTAGGTATGGGCTCGAACCCGACTCGGGTCCCTTCTGTGAGTGTTCGACCATATTAGTCTTAATATTCACATCGGTCGAGTGTGGAGGAGGCGACGTCTCTCTTCCAGTTCCGACCGACGGGGGTGGGGTGTCCACACAAGACCTCTGACCCCCTACGTCATGTCCCCCGAGCCTCTGTAAGGACAGACACCGTGTGGATTATCCGATACTTTGACTTTGTCAAAGTCAGCGAGACGGCGACGATTCAGCGAAGTCAGCATAGACTGAGACTCTGGGGTATCTGCCGTCGGGTGGTCCGAGGCGGGAGTCTGGACAGGTTGAGAAATGATGGGGTACCTGACACCGGGTGGTCTGAGGAGACAGGTACCCTAAGAGGTCCGTTCTTACGACCTCATCCAACGGTAAAGGAAGAGGTTCCCTAGAAGGGTTACGTTCCTAGCTTGGACCCAGAGGGTGTAACGTCCGTCTACGAAATGGCAGACTCGGTGATATCGTGTCACATTTGTGCTGAAAAGATACACGACGCTTTGGTTTTGTAAGTATAATGAGTAAAATAATACTGTAAAGGAAATAACTCCACCAAATACTGGGCAAGTCAAGTCAAGTCAGAGAGTCAGCACAGGTTGAGAAACGTTGAGGTACTTAGCGTCGTGCGGTCCGGAGGGACAGGTAGTGGTTGAGGGTCTCAAATGGGTTTGAGTACAGGTAACTCAACGACTACGGTAGGTTGGTAGAGTAGGAGACGGCAGGGGAAGAGGAGGACGGGGGTTAGGGAGGGGTCGTAGTCTCAGAAAAGGTTACTCAGTTGAGAAGTATACTCCATCGGTTTCATGACCTCAAAGTCGAAATCGTAGTAAGGAAGGTTTCTTGTGGGTCCTGACTAGAGGAAATCCTACCTGACCAACCTAGAGGAACGTCAGGTTCCGTGAGAGTTCTCAGAAGAGGTTGTGGTGTCAAGTTTTCGTAGTTAAGAAGCCACGAGACGGAAGAAGTGTCAGGTTGAGAGTGTAGGTATGTACTGGTGACCTTTTTGGTATCGGAACTGATCTGCCTGGAAACAACCGTTTCATTACAGAGACGAAAACTTATATGATAGATCCAACCAGTATTCAAAGGAAGCTTCCTCATTCGTAGAAAATTAAAGTACCGAAGTCAGTGGTAGACGTCACTAAAACCTCCGGTCTTTTTATTTCAGACTGTGACAAAGGTGATAAAGGGGTAGATAAAGGGTACTTTACTACCCTGGCCTACGGTACTAGAAACAAAAGACTTACAACTCGAAATTCGGTTGAAAAAGTGAGAGGAGAAAGTGAAAGTAGTTCTCCGAAAAATGAAGGAGAAGTGAAAGACGGTATTCCCACCACAGTACACGTATAGACTCCAATAACTATAAAGACGGCCGTTAGAACTAAGGTCGAACACAAAGAAGGTCAGGTCGCAAAGAGTACTACATGAGACGTATCTTCAATTTATTCGTCCCATTGTTATATGTCGGAACTACGTGAGGAAAAGGAAAAACCTTGGTCAGACAACAAGATACACGTGAAGATTGACAACGAAGGACTGGACGTAGATCCAAAGAGTTCTCCGTCCAGTCCACCAGACCATAAGGGTAGAGAAAGTCTTAAAAGGTCAAATAACACTAGGTGTGTCAGTTTCTGAAACCGTAGCAGTTATTTCGTCTTTATCTACAAAAAGACCTTGAGAGAACGAAAAAGCTACTAGGTCACCTACAACCGTTAAACTAGAGACCAAGGAGACGGAAAAGATTTTGGTCGAACTTGTAGACCTTCAAGTGCCAAGTGCATAACGACTTCGGACCGAACCTCTAACAACTCGTAATGAAATGATCGCACACTCTACTCAAGTCAACACGTCATCAAACTCGTAAGAAACCGTAACGGAAAGAAACCCTAACCTTACTTTCGACTCGAAAAGGTCAGGAGACCGGTGACGACTCAGAAGGTTTAAACGACCGTATAACTCATGTGAAATCACACACTTACGATGTGTGAAAGTATCGTAGCAGAAGGTCCCAAACTTTAGCAAGTCGACCCTGGGGCACGGGAGGAGACCGAGTAGCGAGTCGACCCGGGGCAGGGGAGGAGACCGAGTAGCGAGTCGACCCTGAGGCACGGGAGGAGACCGAATAGCGAGTCGACCCGGGGCACGGGAGGAGACCGGCCCGAGGGTCACCACGAGGGACAGACCAGACGCCGGTCCGGGTCCGACAGAGGGTGCAGACGGACGTCACGACACTTCGCGAGGTGCACACACCCGAAGGGCAAGATAGGAGGACTGAGGCAAAGTCGTCCAAAGGAGAATAGTCAGAAGCGGTGGAGGGGGAGACGAGTCACGGAGAGACTGTCGTGCGGACGAGTCCTCAGTCCCGACAACGAGGAGAAAACGGGAAAGCGGGGAACTACGGTCCTTCCGGGAAAGGATCCACGATACAGGGTACAGTCTCCCTTTCGCGTGTCTAATCTTCGGATAACACAATGTAACATCACTGTTCCTACCCACCCTTCCTCTAGAGAGTCCATAAAGAGTAGATTTTAGACAAATAATCTCATCACTCAAGTCGTTCCCTTGTGAGTTTTGACGTCTTTGATTTCCTCGTGAAACCCTACTGACGTCCCCTTCTTTGTACCTCATTAATTTATCATAGAAATGGAGTTTTCTGACCTCGATGAACAAAATAGTTTTTTATGTCGGACACCCAATGTTTATGTTTCTGATGCTTAAACGCACTTTTAGGACTCAGTCAAATATCAGACCTACTCTGTCTGAAGACACTTGAGACTTGAAAGATTCTCCGGACCAGACCTGTAGAACACTTTCGACACGGTAGCCTATGGTAGTCGATGTCGAGGTCCACTGGTCGAGTCCAGTGGCTCTCACACGTCCGGATCAGTCTTGACTACGAAAGAAAATAGGGTCTCAGATAAGGGACCTCGAACCACCGTGCTCCCACCGAGTCGTCGGGGACTATTCCCGAAAAGGTCACTTGGGCTTTTCGCAGGAAGACCTCCACAGAAAAGGTTATCTTCGTCGAAGGTCGAACGTCACGCCATACAAATTCCGGAAGGAGAGGACTCTGACGTTTTTAACGAGATGATCTCGGACCAATAAAAATCATCTTCGTTAACCCACGAATGTTACAACTTCTCGTAGGGTAGACGGTTCAGAGGTCATTCGGTAATCCGTCAAGTTCTCCCCTCGTCGGCCTCGTCCAAAGGGACCCAACGTAAAACCCTCCCCTCTGTCTCCTCCATCCGTGCGTGAAACAGTCACACTACTCCTAAGACCTCCCGAAGATACCGTACCCATACCTCTTCCAATTTTTCCTAGGGTACTAATACATCTCCCACCGAATCTCGTCTTTCCGTCACCGTTCTTACTGAGACTCCGTTCCCCCACAGGGGCGCGGTGTCCCAGGTCGACAGTCGACATTATGGACTACCCGGCTACCGACAGGGGTACAAAACCCCACTCCTAGGGTGTCTGTAAGGGAAGAGAGGGTGTATGTTTTTCCTGTTTGTTTCGACCATTAATCCTACGAGTCCCCTTCCACCAGAGTTATGCGAAAGGAAATTCCATAGTTTTCGACACAGTAGAACTAGGGAATTAATCCGAACGAAACAGAATTATTTCGTATGTTCCCGTTTCGGTAGTCTTTAAACCTTGGGTTAAAGTCAACCTCGGTCGAACGGGTCCTTTTGGAACGTTGACCGTGAATCAAAATCCAAACCCCCTCAATTCCTACGGTCTTTCGGAGAGGTCTAGATTTACAGTAGGAAAAAGACTCTAGTCCACGGGATTTTTAGGTAGGACCCAAGTTCGTTTCGCGTTAAGAAAAACCTCTGAAAGTCAAGTCAAGTCAACGAGTCAGCGAGAAACGTTGGGGTACCTGACGTCGCGTGGTCCGAAGGGACAAGTAGTGGTTGAGGTTCTCAAAAGAGTTTGAGTGCAGGTAACTCAGTCCCTACGGTAGGTTGGTAGATTAGGAGACAGCAGGGGAAGAGGAGGACGGGAGTCAAAAAGGGTGGTGACCCCAGAAAAGGTTACCCAGTCAAGAAGCTTAGTCCACCGGTTTCATAACCTCGAAGTCGTAGTCAGGAAGGTTACTTATAAGTCCTGACTAAAGGAAATCCTAAACTGGAGGAACGACAGGTCCCCTTAGAGTTCTCAGAAGAGGTTGTGGTGTCAAGCTTTCGTAGTCACGAGGTGCGAGTCGAAAGAAATACCAGGTTGAGAGTGTAGGTATGTACTCGTGACCTTTTTGGTATCGAAACTGATCTGTCTGGAAACAGTCGTTTCATTACAGAGAGCAAAAATTATACGACAGATCCAATCAGTATCGAAAGTGAAACTTTCACTTTCACTTCAACGAGTCAGCACAGGCGGACACATTGGGGTACCTGACATCGGATAGTCCGAGGAGGCAGGTACCATAAAGGGTCCGTTCTCACGACCTCACCTAACGGTAAAGGAAGAGGTCCCCTAGAAGGACTGGGTGCCTAGTTTGGGCTCGGAGGGCGTAACTCCGTCTACGAACTGGTAGAGTCGGTCGTCCCTTCGGGGCGAAAATGAAAGTCAAGTCAAGTCAAGTCAGCGAGTCAGCACAGGTTGAGAAACACTGGGGTACTTAGTGTCGTGCGGTCCGGAGGGACAGGTAGTGGTTGAGGGCCTCAAATGGGTTTGAGTACAGGTAGCTCAGCCACTACGGTAGGTCGGTAGGGTAGAAGACAGTAGGGGAAGAGGAGAACGGGGGTCAGGGCAGAAAAGGTCACGTAGTTGAGAAGCGTACTCCACCGGTTTCATAACCTCAAAGTCGAAGTCGTAGTCAGGAAGGTTACTTGTGGGTCCTAACTAGAGGAAATCCTACCTGACCAACCTAGAGGAACGTCTCTCTCAGGTTCCGTGAGAGTTCTCAGAAGAGGTTGTGGGGAAATTTCGGTCTTCAAAATCGTCCACCTTCGGTAGAAGGATGTTCCTCCAGACTCTTCCACTTGTATCTTCGTTTAACATATAATATTATTTCATCTTGGACGTCTTTCGAAATAGAAAGTTTCGTTGAAAAGTTCTGAATATTTTTCATTCTTTGGGACCCCGGAATGACAGGGACGTATAACAGTAGGAAAGGGGGACTTTCGTTGTTTATGACCGATTTGAATGGTTGACTTTACGGCTTTTCAGTGACGTATCTAGTCAACCTCACTTTTCAAACGAAGGTCACCCTTATCTGCAGTCATCAGACACTCCCACCCCTGCCCTTGGTGTCCCATAGTTCCCGTTTGTTACGACAATAACTAACCTTAAGGACCTGTTTGAAAGTAGCAACGGGAACATAAAAGAGAATTTTATCTTTATAACGTCCCTGATCATGTACCCAGTACTCTGGAACTCGGAACTTTAGAAGATAATACCCGAAATATGGAACTTCCTGAAGAAAAGAATGTCCCATTACTAATTAAGACAAAAAAAAAAAAAACCCCCCCCCACAGATAAGTTTAGAGTTACTCTTCACGTGACACCTAAAACGGTTATAGTTAACCTCTAAAACGGGTATTCCTCCAACCATCGACTAGGTTATCCCTAGTCCCTAGTCACAAAGGTCTATCTTCTACAGTTTCCCAGTAAATTAGGTGGACCAACCGACAAACCTACCGATAACAGTCAAAGATCTTTACGTCGTACTATGAAAAGGTTCAGAGTCGGTTCTCTGAAGGAACCTCCAGGTCACCGACTCTGAGACGGAAGGTTGTGTTTCCCACGTCCAAACTAGGGACCAGTCCCTTCCTTCTGGGATACACAGTGTCGATCTGGGTCACGTCGGTTTTTTTTTGGAGTCGGTTTATTTAATTATCCCTGTCCCCTCGACTCCTCTCTCCCCACACAGGGAGAGTCTCCCGGACTCTCTTTCCCTTCTCCCGTCTACGTCCTTGGATGACTACGGACCTCCTCTGGGGTGTAACCCGGTGACTACGGTGCAACCCAGGAAATCATGAAGGCCCGTCCCAGACAAAAAGTCGTCCCCGGACCCGTGGACCTATGAGACCACAGTGAGCCGAGTGTCTCCGTAACGAGGGTCTAGGCCTCTCACCGAAAGGACTCGACCAATGGTCCCTCCCACTCTACCCGGGGGCCTCGAGGAGTCTCGGGGGTAGGGATCCTCCTGCAACCTTTCTGACCACTTTCTCGACTTCAACGGACTTTACGAATTTGAATATTGTCAGAAAAAAGTCGCAGGACCAAGAAACGTTAATGTCGTCTTTGAATTTAAAACCCAACCAAATCGTCGGAAGTAGACGACCGTACCTTCTGATTCTTGATATCGTGAGAGAGGAGAACCACTGAGAAGGTCCCAAGTTTCCGGAAGGGCCCACCGCGATCACCATTTTTCGGGCGGACGGTTGTGTCCTCTTCACTTTCTACGTCCAAGGCAGGCACCCAGTCCTTCTAGGGGACCCCCTCCTTTACCGTTGGGTAAGGTCATAAGAACGGACCTCTTAGAGTACCTGTCTCCTCGGACCACCCAATATCAGGAGTCCCAGCGTTTATCAGCCTGTGCTGCCTTCGCTGAGTTGTGTATGTGTGATCCCAAACTCTCTCGACTAAACGGTTTATTTGACTTATACCTCACCCGAATCAAAGTGTAAGGTAGGAAAAGGAGGAATGACATGGGACGTCGTACACCCTAGAATTAAAGACTGGTCCCTAGCTTGGGCACGGGGTCGTCACCTTCCCATCTCAGGATTGGTGACCTGGTGGTCCCTTAAGGGATAGGACCAGAGAAAATGATGTTCTAGAGTCGAGGACCTCAATCAATTTCCACCGGAATCACCTGAACTGTCGACTTCCTCCTGGTCTTAAAAGAAATTTTCATTAGACTTTAACTAATCTTATCCGTACCTAGCCAAGGAGTCCAAAAAAACACAAGTTCGGACTCAAAACAAGACTCAATCTTTATCAATGACGCTAACGACCATCTTATAGGGTCGTTTCCAAGGTCGGAGAACGGTCCTCAATCCCCAAACGAGAAAATGTAGGGGAGATCCCACAAAGGAATACCGATTAAAGTAGACAACAAACTCGAAGTGGTTTTTCGTACATCTGATGGACTATGTCTAGACTCTTTGTTCCAACTATCCAAACTTATTCGTACAATTTTAGAAGGAGTTCTCGAAGGGACCACCGACTCACAATTGCTTAGGGGGACGGTTCGTCCTCCGTACCCAAACTAGACACAGGTCCTTCTAGAGTGTACGGACCCTCGTTGACTCGGGCACGTAGTGTTGAGACCCCGAGGGGACCCCCGAGTCTGTCCTTTCTGAGGTGGACGTTACGTCCTCTGGGCCCAAACTAGGGACCCAGTCCTTCCAGGGGACCTCTTCCTTTACCGTTGGGTGAGGTCATAAGAACGGACCTCTTAAGGTACCCGTCTCCTCGGACCGCCCGACGTCAGGTACCCCAGCGTTTCTCAACCTGTGCTGACTCGCTGATTCTGAAAGACGGCCCCAGGTCGGGACCACCTAGGTCCCTTAAGCTTCCACCCCTGCCGCAGCCACAGAAACCTCCATTGAATGAATTAATGTCTATCTCTCCCTAATCTTCTAATCGTCTCTTTTTCTGCGACTTATTGAACCAAGTGTACCTAATGGTTAGCGGTGGATGCGTCCGGTGTCCTCTCCTCCGTGACTCCGGGGGGTCCAGACTAGAATCTTCGGGTCCGTTTTAATTATCCGAACCACCCATGGGTACGTGGTCTACCCTTAAACCGGTCTTCTATCATCCTCTCTTTTTCCCCGACTTATTGAACCAAATGCACCCTATGGTTATTTTAAGGTTCTGTTCCTCAAACGTGGTAGATGCAACCCGGTGGTCACGGTGAACCTATAGCCTTCCACGGGGAGGAACCCGAGGAAGAGCGCACCCGAACTTATGGGGCCCCGTTCATTCATCTGAACCTCCCGTGGGTGCGAGGTCTACCCTTAAGTCGGTCTCTTTGTCCCTCGTCTTTTCTTGCTGTACTCCCTTAGTCAGAAAGTCCTTTGCCTAGGCTAAAGAAATAAAAACCCAAACGAATGTATGGAAAACAATGTGTATCCCTACTTATGTCTCGGTACGCCCCCAGTCGTCAGGACTGGAAATAGTTTTAGTCCACGAAGTGTAATTTACATATTTTTTCCAGAATCCCTATAATGTAGTAGAAGATCGGTACTCACTCTGGACGACTGTAAAATACTAGGAAAGAAAGACTATGGGTTTTTTGAATAAAGAAGGTTTCCACAAGAAAGAATTTGGTCCGTGGTGGGAGGTTTATTTCAATGTAAGGATATCCCACTCCCACATCACTCAATGTTAGTTCTTTCCTTAAATAAATTGGGTTCCAATTGTACTAATTAGAATTTCCAATTACGAATAAAGAGGATATACGAATTTCCAATTATGAATGAAGAAGGATATACGATCAATATAAGTAATATTCCCATCCCTTGTACCTCTAAATCGTCGTTTGTAGTCGGGTTGTTTACTTTTAGGAAAGTGGTTACGAGGGGAATTCTAGATAAATCAGAATTCTATCACTATTTTAATGTAAAAATGTATCGTTCCTGTGTCACTAAATATTGTTTCATGTCACTAGATAATGTTTTCTCTTTTAGGTAATTGAGTTTTTCAGATCATAACGATTGTAGTTTTTGATGATATAAAGGAAAAGATATAAGGTTTATGTAACTAATTATATAAGGGTCCACGGATTCCTATACCTCCGGACCGCCGTTAGTAACGGAGTTGTTCTTCTTTTTCGGGATACGATTACTTCTGAGAGGTTTATGAGGTTTTGAGAGACACGACAAATACCAACTCTCCATCATTTGTTAGTACACCGTCCTCATACCTATTAGGACAGTGTGTTCGATTAGACAGTCGTCTCTCCAAACTGGACTCTGTAGGAATAGGGTGGGTCTCGTCCCTTAATCGTCGTTAATAACTGTGTTGTTTACTTTTTGGGAAGTGATTATATTAAGGATTGGTTGGGTGATATGATTATTAAAGATTGAGGGGTTTTCTTAAACGGAAATCATTCAGATTTTGTAGAGTCACGGAGAGTCTAACCCTCCGACATTTGTTAGTGTACACCGGCCTGCTTGGATATGTCCGCCCGATCTATTGGAAGTCTCCTCAGGCATTCGACTTTGTGAGAACAGTGCGGGTCCTTAAAAATAACAGAACCTCGACGTGCAAATGAGGAAGAGGCTCTCTTTGCCAATACCCCCTCTCGGGGGGCATTTCAGTCTCCACATCCACTCTCGTATTTTGTCTGAGACCAAACCCCATCTACGAGACCTTGTCCCCCAAAGGACTCCGAACTAGTGCGGAAACGTATAGGGTTCGGAGGAAGGAGTACTGGAAACGGTACCCGCCTCGCGGAGTGCGACCGGGGTCCGTTGAAAAGTGTTGATAATTCGGACACGAGATCTCGGACCCTCGACGGTGATGAGTGGACCTCGGGCACGAGGGGTTGTTCTCTTCGATAGTGTCACTCTTTGGGTACCTGGAGTGGATCTTTTCGTCGAGACTCGTGTCGTTCCTTCTGGTCGTGTCGGATTTTACAGAAGAGACCACCGAGTCTCCAATTTCGTAGACGGACCTTACGTCCTCTGGACCCAAGTTAGGGACCTAGCCCTTCTAGGGGACCTCTTCCGTTACCTTTGGGTGAGGTCATGAGAACGGACCTCTTAGGGTAGCTCCCTCCTCGGACCATCAGATGTCAGGTGCCCCAGCGTTTCTCAGCCTGTACTGACTCGCTGAAATGAATGAATGAAGTGAATTCATAAATTTTCTTTAGAAGTCGTGTCCTCCTCCCTCACCTACTCTACATGCCTCTCTCATTGCACCTTTAAATGTTATGGTATACATTTTGTCTATCGACTACCCTTAAACGACATACTGAGTCCCTTGAGTTTGTCCCCGAGACACTGTTAGATCTTCCCACCCCACCCCTTCCGTTACCCTCCCTCCGAGTCCTCCCTCCCCTGTACCCGTCTGGGGACCGACTCAGAACAACTACAAACTGTCTTTCGTTGTTGTAAGACATTTCATCGGTTTTTTTTAGAGGTCGTTTGGGTTCCCAGGAGTCAATGAGAGAACAAATCAGCGAGCCAGGCTAAGAAGAACGCTAAGGTACCTGACGTCGTGTAGTCCGATGGGACAGGAAGTCATAGAGAACCTCAAACGAGTCTAAGTACAGGTAACTCACTCAGTCACTACGATAGATTGGTATAATAGGAGACGGCGGGATATGAAAACGGAAGTTAGAATCAATGAAAGTCTTTAAGAATTGATATTGAACGTTAAGTCGGAATCCGGTCTCCTGTATACATCAGACCACAAATTCCGTCTAGGACAGTCCAAGTCTCCTCCTTCTGTGCGTCCTCACCTCAGACTCCGTCTCCTTACACTTTTCGGTAGAACAGAAAGAAAATAAGTGTCCATTAAATTAACACCGTAAAATATCTTTCAGGTAAAATTTAAGAACTCTTACGGACCTTTGGAGTTTTATGGTCAGTTCAATCCGTAGGTTAAGACACATCTGAGAAAGGCTTGGTACCGTTAGACTGTGTCAAAATTCTCTCAATTCAAACCCCTCGACCTTTCAAGAAGTATTGTCGTTACTACACATTGGTTCGTGTAGTATGACCCGGAAGGTCCCTATGTGGGCGGGAGCGGAAGAGGTGGGCGGAGGACAAACATCTTCTTTCTTGACATCAGAGGATCCGGAAGGGGGTTGGGGTAGGGTTTCTTGTCTACATTAGTGTCTTCACCCTTTTGTCTCTCTCTCCTTTTGTCAGTTCGTTTTGTTTTATCATTATCAAATCGGTAAGATCAGTTTCTGGAACTCAAGGAAGAGTTTGTGATATCTATTGCAGGACTCGGCACAGGAGACCCGCCAAAACGTCTATGACTTTGGGTCGGCCACCTTCTTCATTGATTGGACACACGACGGGTGTTTGTCTCGGGCCTCTCCGTCTTTGGTCTTCCCCCTACTACAACTGGGAGCTACTGGAGTGCTGGTTGGTTAGTCTCGGCACACGTGGTCAAATACTGTGTTGGGCGGAGGGAGTCAGAAGTTTTTAGAGGACTGGAATAATGACTGACTTCTTAAAGTGATGAAAAATTTATCGTGACTCCGAACATGGAGGTGCAGTCAGAGTGCCCCCACTTCCTAAAGGACACACTAAACTACCGTGCTCGCAATCAAAACAAGACTAGTCACCCGAATCCTTATCAATGACACTAACAAACACCTTAGAGGGTCGTTTCCAAGGTCGGAGAACGGTCTTCAATCCCCAAACAAGAAAATTTAGGGGAGATCCCACAAAGGAAACCCGATTAAAGTGGATTACAAACTCGAAGTGGTTTTTCGTGTATCTGATAGACTATGTCTAGACTCTTTGGTCCAATCATCCAAACTTATTCGTACAATTTTAGAAGGAGTCCCCAAAGGGACCACCGACTCACCATTTCTTAGGGGGACGGTTATGTCCTCTGTGACCAAGTTAGGGGCCAGGTCCTTCTAGGATGTAGGGAGCCTCGTTGACTCGGGTGCGTGGTGTTGAGACCCCGACGGGACGACCGAGTCTGTCACTTTTCCACTCGCACTTCGGCACGTCGGCACAGGCTGAGAAACCCTAGGGTACCTGACATCGGGTGGTTCGAGGAGGCAGGTACTCCAAAAGGTTTCTCACGACCTCACGCAGCGGTAAAGGAAGAGGTGTCTGTCACCTCTCAGGCGGACGTTACGTCCTCTGTGGGGCCAGCTTCCTAAGAAGAAGGGGACCTCCTCCCATACCGTCGGGTGAGGTCATAGAACGGACCTCTTAGGGTACTTGTCTCCTCGGTCCGTCCGATGTCAGGTACCTCAGCTTTTCTCGACCTGCACTGACTCGCTTATTCGTGCGACCCAAAGTGTCGGAGAGGGATGGGAGAAGGAGGACGACCACCATTTCATAAGAGTGAAGGAGTCCTACTTAGAGAAGGGAACCCTAGACACACGTACGGGTCACCAAAGGTCTCGAGGAACCACCTACCGTAGTGGTTGAGCTACCTGTACTCTACCAGCGTTTCTCAGTCTGTCCTAACTGACTCGCTGACTTGTCGTCAAGCCAAGTCGAGTCAGCACAGGCTGAGACACTGGGGTGCCTGACGCCGAGTGGTCCGGAGGGACAGGTAGTGGTTGAGGGTCTCGAACGAGTTTTCTCAGTCACTACGGTAAGTTGGTAGAGTGGTGGGAAGAGGACGAAAGTCAGAAAGGGTCGTAATCCCAAAAAGGTTACTCAGTCGAGAAGGGTAGTCCACCGGTTTCGTAACCTCAAAGTCGAAGTGGTAGTCAGGAAGGTTACTTATAAGTCCTGACTAAAGGGAATCCTACCTGACGAAACTAGAGGAACGACAGGTTCCCTGAGAGTTCTCAGAAGAGGTTGTGGTGACAAGTTTTCGCAGTTAAGAAGTCACGAGTCGAAAGAAATACCCGGTCGAGAGTGTAGGTATGTAGTAGTTACTTTCTTTGGTATCGAAACTAATCCACCTGGAAACAGACGTTTCATTATAGGGACGAAAAATTATACGATAGATCCAAACAGTATCGAAAAGAAGGTTCCTCGTTCACAGAAAATTAAAGTATCGACGTCAGTGGTAGATACCACTAAAATCTTGGGTTCCTTGACTTCAGATAGTGACAAAGGTAACAAAGGGGTAGATAAACGGTACATCACTACCCTGACCTACGGTACTAGAAGCAAAAAACTTACAACTCGAAATTCGGTTGAAAAAGTGAGAGGAGAAAGTGAAAGTAGTTCTCCGAGAAATCAAGGAGAAACGAAAGACGGTATTCCCACCATAGTAGACGTATAGACTCCAATAACTATAAAGAGGGTCGTTAGAACTAAGGTCGAACACGAAGTAGGTCGGGTCGTAAAGTGTACTACATGAGATGTATATTCAATTTATTCGTCCCACTGTTATATGTCGGAACTGCATGAGGAAAGGGTTAAACCTTGGTCAGACAACAAGGTACAGACCAAGATTGACAACGAAGAACTGGACGTATGTCTAAAGAGTCCTCCGTCGATTCCACCAGACCATAAGGGCAGAGATTCTTAAAAGGTCAATCAACACTAGGTGTGTCAGTTTCCGAAACGTATCAGTTATTTCGTCTTTATCTACGAAAAGACCTTGAGAACGAAAAAACTACTAGGTCGCCTACAACCGTCAAACTAAAGACCAAGGAGACGGAAAAGATTTAGGACGAACTTGTAGACGTTCAAGAGTCAAGTACATGATAACTTCGGACCGAACCTCTTAAAACTCACAAGGAAATGATCGCACACTCCACTCACGTTAACACGCCATCAAACTCGTAAGAAACCGTAACGGAAAGAAACCCTAACTTACTTTTAACTGGAAAGGTCAGGACACCGGTGACGACTCAAAAGGTTTAAACGACCGTATAACTCGCGTCGTGACAGTGTCGTAGTAGAAAGTCCTGAACTTCTGCGAGTCCACCTTAAGGTAGTGACGAAACAAGTGTCACTACGAAGGACTCCGGGTGAACCGAAGCCTGAGGTCCTACAGACCGAGTTCCACTCACTAGTGCGGTAGGACCAATAGACCCAGTACTTCTATAAAAAACATGTCAATTAAGAAGACACATAAGAACGGTGGAGAAGAATTATAGAAGACGAAGACAATCCAAGTATGGTAAAGACAGGAAATAACACGAGTAGAAACGTACTTTACAAGGGGACCATAAAGATTAAAAGAACTTCTCTAGAGATCAGAAAGGACAAGATAACAAAAGGAGATAAAGAAACGTGACTAGTGACTCCTTCCGAAAGAATAAAGAGGGGCAATAAGAAACCTCGAGACGTAAGTCTACCTATATAGAAAGGAAAAAAGGGAAAATGAAGAGAAGATAAGTGTCGGTAAACATTCCGGAGGAGTCTGTCGGTAAAACGAAAAAACGTAAAGAAAAAGAACCCCTACCAGGACTAATGACGGAGGACATGTTACAGTGCTTGGAGGCAGGTACCAAGAAGTCCGTGACACAGATAATCCAGATTAAGAAACTTAGATAAAGAGTGAAGGTGACATATTAACATTCCCTAAACTAAATCCAGTATGGGCTTACCAGATCACCAAAAGGGATGAAAGAAGTTAAATTTAGACTTAAACCGTTATTCCTCAAGTACTAGACTCGGTGTCAGTCGAGGACCAGAACAAAAACGACTGATACATCTCGAAGAGGTAGAAACCGACGTTTCTTATATTAGTTAGACTAAAGTCACAACTGGCAGACCACTACAGGTACACATCTCAGAAGAGAACACAACAACCTTCTCCCACAAACGATACTGGTCACGCAAGAGAACCGTTTTGACAATCGGTGAGTGATCGTATCCTTTAATGGGTCGGATATTTTTGATTGGGACGGAGTGAAGTCCTGGAGTGACCGGGAGACGCTACGGGGTCAAACAGACACCCCACACGCAGAGGGACTGAACTTACTTAGGTGAAGAATGGGTAGTGAAACAGAGAGTGACTTAAGAAAGACGCTACTCCGTAGTCCTTGGACTCGAAGTGACCCAGGACTGTGGTCCAAGACAACCAACACCGACCCAAGAGTAAGGTTAGACTCCATTTGCAAAGCGAGGACCGAAGGTGAGAGGGCGGTAGTCGAGGTCTCTTCCCCCAGATTGTTCCGGTGGAAGCGGAACAGGCCGCCCACCAAGGGTCCATTCGTCCCCTTCCCTCCTGCGCCTCTAGCGGGCTGCCGACGGACTCGTCGACGCGCGGGGGACTCTCCGTCCGTTCTCTCCTCTACGGCCGACGCCTTCCCGGGTCCAGGGAACGTCTTCCCGGGGCGCGTTCTACGGGGACGCCTTCGCGTCCCACTCCCCGCCACCCTCGACCGCCGCCGGCGAGGCGGGTGTACGCCGGACACTGGACCGGGGAGTGGGTCAGGGAGCGCCCCCATGTCCGGGGCCCTCCCGGGAGCCCGGCGGGCGGGAGACCTGCGTGGCGGCGGTGCGGGCCCCGGGTGGCCGGTGGGTGGACCTCCTTGTCAGAGACTGGTCCCCGGGTGTCAAGCAAAGAACTGAACTCACTAGTTTTTACGTTTAAGACACCCTGGGCATAAATCAAGGTCCACTCGTGCCCGCGGGGTCCCGTCTCGAGTCCCCGTAGACTGTCGATGCGTCCCCAGGGCCGTGTCGCCTGCTCTGGGACCCGGGCCCGGACGAAGGGCTCCGCGAGAGGGCCGGGTCCCGCCGGCCCCGCCGCCACCGCCGGGCCGCGCCCGTCCCCGGGAGGGCACTCTCGGGCGTTCCCCCGCCACACCCGATCGCGAAGGTCCCGGCGTCCGCCGGCCGGCGTCGGACCCCGTCTTGGGTCTCGCGCAGCCTTGTCGGGACGGGTGCAGGCCCCGTCGAGGGGTGAGGACCGACGACGGCCCGTGTGCCTTAGGTGGGAACGACCGGGGGTTGGGGAGGAATGTAGCGAGCGATGGAACAAGTAGAGGTTCCAGTAGAGTCTCCGTCCCTGCAGTGGGACGAAGGGGAAGGACCCGTGAAGGCACGACACCAACATTTCACCCCAGGTTAGGTCTCAGACGGCACCGGGATTCCTCCACAGGGGTGTGGAGTCCGAGGGAAGGACCCCACCCGAGTGTCCCCCAGAGACCTGACCCCCTGGGAGTCCTCGTCCCGCCGGGTCACAGGTAAATGTCCTGTGACTCTGGGGTCCACACAGGGTTGGTGGGTGGGAGTCTCGGGTCTTGTGACCCTTGGCCCAGACGGGAGGTCCGTCCTACAACGACCCAAAGAACTCCCTTAGACTAGTAGATCTCTAGGACGGTCCAGTAGCACACGATTTGGAGTGTCACGTCCTTGGGGGGGGGAGGACGGACTCGTGATCCGGTCAAGTCGGTCTGGGTCTGCAGCCTTCCTGGGAACCGAGCACTTCTAGTCCTGTTTGTTTGTCCCTCTCCCCCTGACCCTCCTTTGTCTCTACCGACCCTCTTCTGCCGAATCTTTTTGACCTTGACAAGTGGAGTCTAACCCTTAACTTGGGTGCACCGTCCCTGAACTTGGACCTGTTGTGGGTGTCTTGGACGACAGTCCTGGATCACTTCGAGTCCAAGAACCACAGAGTAGTGTCTTTCTTAAGTCACTCTCTGTTTCACTATCCATTCTTCACCTAAATAAGTCTAAGTCTCTCTTCGTGCGAGGTGTCTGTCTCACACCCGGGAACGACTCCCGCTCACTCTGGCACTTCGCACCGGACCAATCAAAAATAGTCAAGTCGAGTCAGCGAGTCAGCGAGTCAGCACAGGTCGAGAAACGCTGGGGCACTGACGTCGTGCGGTCCGGAGGGACAGGTAGTGGTAGAGGGCCTCGAATAAGTTTGAGTACAGGTAGCTCAACCACTGCGGTAGGTTGGTAGAGTAGGAACAGTAGGGGGAGAGGAGGGCGGAAGTTAGAAAGGGTCGTAGTCCCAGAAAAGGTCCCTCAGTCGAGAAGTGTAGTCCACTGGTTTCATAACCGCAAAGTCGAAGTGGTAGTCAGGAAGGTCACTTATAAGTCCTGACTAAAGGGAATCCTACCTGACGAAACTAGAGGAACGACAGGTTCCCTGAGAGTTCTCAGAAGAGGTTGTGGTGTTAAGTTTTCGTAGTTAAGAAACCACGAGTCGAAAGAAATACCAGGTTGAGAGTGTAGGTATGTACTGATGACCTTTTTGGTATCGAAACTGGTATGGCTGGAAACAGTCGTTTCATTATACAGACGAAAAATTATACGATAGATCCAACGAGTATCGAGAAGAAGGTTCCTCGTTCGTAGAAAATTAGAGGACCTTCGTCAGTGGTAGGCGTCACTAAAACTTCGGGTTCTTTCATTTCAGACAGTGACAAAGGTAACAAAGGGGTAGATAAACAGTACTTTACTACCCTGGCCTACGGTACTGGAATCAAAAAACTTACAACTCGAAATTCAGTTAAAAAGTGAGAGGAGAAAGTGAAAGTAGTTCTCCGAGAAATCAAGGAGAAACGAAAGACGGTATTACCACCACAGTAGACGCATAGACTCCAATAACTATAAAGAGGGTCGTTAGAACTAAGGTCGAACGTGAAGTAGGTAGACCCGTAAAGTTTACTACATGAGACGTACATTCAATTTATTCGACCCACTGTTATATGTTGGAACTACATGATGAAAGGGTCAGACCTTGGTCAGATAACAAGGTACAGGTCAAGATTGACAACGAGGAACTGGACGTATGTCTAAAGAGTCCTCCATCCAGTCCACCAGACCATAGGGGTAGAGAAATTCTTAAAAGGTCAAAAAACTAGGTGTGTCAGTTTCCGAAACCACATCAAAAATCAAAAATATCTGACCCATTAAAGTAGATGATTACTCACCCCCCTTAATAAAGTTTATAAAACCCCTTCCTCACCTCTAAAGGTCCTTGACCCGGCGGCGGGCGAGGCACCAGAATGCCGTCACGGACCCTTGACAGTACCGCGGAGAGACACACAGTAAATCGAACGGCTAGCTCCAAGTTCAAGATTAGTTTCACCTGAACAGACGTCAGAACCTGGGTGAACTAAGATTAGCCAAGTACAACAGGAACCCGATACGGTAAGAGAGTCTTCGACACGGGACGGGGAACGGGAGGACAATGTTTTGGAAGTAATTATAGGAGTCCTTCCTTTCTCTTTTAATGCATAAGTACCTCGTTTTTGGTCGACGAAACTTCTTCCTTACAATGTCTTATGTTCTCGAGAACCCTTAATTTTTCTGGTAGTATCTTTAACTTTTAAGTCATCTTCTCAACCTTCTATTCCAACTCCTTTAGAACCTCTTTCATCTCGTTTCTCAACCTCCTCTATCAATTTTTATTCTTTTTTTGTTCTCTTCTTTCACGGTATAATCTCTTGAATGGATTGTCTAGGCTCCGAGGGGACCACCGAGTCGACCATTTCTTAGACGGACGTCACGACCTCTGGACCCAAGTCAGGCACCCAGCCCTTCTAGGGGACCTCCTCCCGTACAGTTGGGTGAGGTCCCAAGAACGGACCTCTTAGGGTTCCTACCCCCTCGGACCGCCCGACGTCAGGTTTTCCCAGCCTGTGCTGACTCGCTCATTCGTGCTGTGTCGAGCCTCTGGACTGTAGATGAGTTTTCCTTAAGACCTTTCTTTTGACCTTCCTTCTTTTAGTAGATTCTTTGTCACCCTGTCTCTAGTGTCTTTAAACCCTTAAGGGACCGTCAGGTCACAAATTCTAAGGTACAAAAGTAACGGCTCCCGGACCTAAGTTAGCGACCAACCCTTTGATTCTAGGGTGTTCAACACTCCAGTTTTTCTTTCTTTTTTTTTTTTTTTCCGCAAAAGTGTCTTTAATTTGGACTCAGAGGTCTAACTTTCCTCTATGACTTACGGGTCTAGGCTTGTGCTTTTATCTACGTATCATCTGCGTGTCGGCTCATCTTAAAGTCTTGGGACCTGTGTTTCTCCTTTCCGAAGGGACCGTCAGGTCGCCGATTCGGAGGTGCGAGGGTCAAGTCTCCCGACCCAAAGATAGGGGCCAGTCCCTGGATCTACGATGCGTGGTGTTGATTTCCAGGGAGTCCGGTGTCACTTCCGTTTTCTGGAACATACGACGGTCATTCCGGATCGCGTCGGTTTCTTCATTTATAGTTTGGGGGTTTGGTGGTGTGTCCCCAGGTCTCTCTTTGTTGTCCACTGTATGTTCCCTGGTCGCAGTCTTACTGAAGTCGGAAGGGCGTCGACCTCTCGCCACCTATTTTGGAGAGTCACACGACACGAGTCTGAGAACCGTCGGGATAAGAGGAGGGTCGTTCTTGTGGCCGCACCCGACGGTACGGGAGGAGGTCCCCTAGAAGGGTTGGGTCCCTAGTTTGAGTCCAGAGGGTGTAACGTTCACCTAAAAAAATGGTCGACTCGGTGTTCCCTTCGGGTTCTTATGACCTCACCCATCGGACAGGGAAGAGGTCCCCTAGAAGGACTGGGTCCTTAACTCGCCCCGGACGACGTGACGTCCGCCTAAGAAATGGTCGACTCGGCGGTCCCTTCGGGCTACTATCTCCCACCTCCACCTGGCCGCCCGAGACACGTCGATCCTAAGATGTAGGTAGGTCTCCCTCCCCTCGAAACGGTCAACGCCTCGGGTACCACGGGATGTGGTCGTCAGTACGGTGGGTTCCCGGCAGACTCGGCACCGGGTCGCATGGTGTCTGCTCCGGCGTCGGAGCCGTTCCACTGGCCCGGACCTCCGCTGGCTGGGCACCTCCGACGCCGCGCCCGAGGACCTCGGAGAAGACGAGGACCTCGGAGAAGACGAGGACCCGGAGACGACCACCCCTACAGGCACAGAGGTACTTCCGACCGTCGGTACGTCGGGTCTAAATCCGTCGGGTGGTCAGGTAGAGGTTTCGGTGCCATCGGACAATAGTCTTTGCACACGTACTCCGAAGGCTCCTCTAGTTGCTTAGGAATGGGTCATGCTGGCCTGGGATGACCAACGACTAGGGACAACGAAGCTTAGGTTTTTCAGACCCCCAGGACCACGAATACGGGCGATGGTCTTTAGGGTGACTGTTCTGTAGTACTCTAAGTCCCAAGTGGAAAAATTATGTTTTACAACACCCTAAATTCCAAAGTTCCCTTTCTTTTCTCACTACCCTCTTCTCTCTATGAAAGTCTTACTATTCCGGAGTTTGTTAAGTGTAAGGACGTGGGAAAGACCCCCGAAGGGTCCGCCGAGTCGCCACTTGTTAGACGGACGGTTGCGTCCTCTGTGTCCTCTGTGCCCAAGCTAGGAGTTCGGCCCTTCTAGGGGACCTCTTCCTTTACTGTTGGGTGAGGGCGTAAGAACAGACCCTTTGGGTACCTATCTCCTCGGACCACCGCTCAGGTACCGTAGTATCTTCTCAGCCTGCACTAAATCGCTGATTTATTGGGAAAGACTCCTTCAACGAACTACTCGAGGTGGTTTGTCCCCCTCCTTTCGTTCTTTCTCCTTCCGCACCCTTCGTCCTTTGTCCCCTAGAACATCGACTCTTGTCGTTCCCCTGGAGCCCCGCAATCACTCCGGCGGGGTCTCGAGCCGACTCGGGGTCGCTCTTTCGTCTCAGACACAGTTCCGCTATCTATGACAGCGAGTTAGATGGACTATGTGTCTACAGAACCCCCTCTACACCTGCACCCCAACTTAACCCTCAACTTAACCATAACTCTTAATTCGTTTTTGTTTTTGGTTTTTTTTTTGCTGCAATCGAGACCCCCTTTCCTCTTCAACTCGTTCTTTCCTTTTCAATATGTAACACACCGAGTCTGTTCTCGTGACAAGTACGTCACAGTAGTACTACAGTCGGTGCTGGCAGTTAGACTTGTTTTACTATGACCTCCAGTCCTTCAGGACTACGTTCACGACCCGACCCCTATGTCTCCACTTTGGGTTTTTCACTTAATTTTCAACACTACCTTTGCTTCCCTCTACCTGACGATACAAAACATCCTTCCAAACAGTTCGATTGAGAAATGTAATGTACGTACAGTCATATTTAGACTATTGCTTATCTTAGTTTTAAATTTTGTGTGTGGGATCCCTTGAGGGACCACTAGGTCTCCAATCACAAGGTACGAAGGTAACGAGTCCCCGGGTCTAAGGTAGAGGACCACCCCTTACTTTGGGATATTCGGTCCACCGGAGTTTGTCGTTCTTGTTGTTGGGGTGTATTTACTTAGTGTACGACTAAAATAGAACATCATTTAGTCGTCCTACACTTAAACACGAGTCACACCTGAGTAAAAACACGTGGGGACCTTTCTGACTTATGTTTAAGAAAAAGCAACAACAACAAATCTGCGATTCAGTGCAGGTTGAGAAAACGCTAGGGTACCTGACATCGGGTGGTCCGAGGAGACAGGAACCTTAAAGGGTCCGTTCTTGTGACCTCACCCAACGGTAAAGGAAGAGACCCCCTAAAAGGACTGGGTCCCTAGCTTGGACACAGAGGACGTAACCGTCTGCCTAACAAATGGTGACTCGGTCGTCTCTTAGTTTATGTACTTACACATCCTTTTTTTACGAAAATGAACGACAACCTGTAACTTCACGATACTTTCTCAAAATAGAAGTTTTTCGTTTTTTACCATAGCAAAGGGTAAACATAAGTAAATTAATGATCACTTCAACGACAAGTCAGTGAGTCAGTACAGGCTGGGAAACGCTGGGGTACCTGACGTCGTGTGGTCCGAAGGGATAGGCAGCGGTAGAGGGTCGCGAACGAGTTTGAGTACAGGTAACTCAGTCACTACGGCAGGTTGGTAGAGGAGGAGACAGCAGGGGAAGAGGGCGGAAGTTGGAAGGGGTCGTAGTCCCAGAAAAGGTTCCTCAGGCAAGAAGTGTAGTCCACCGGTTTCATAACCTCGAAGTCGAAGTCGTAGTTACCAAGGTCACTTATAAGTCCTGACTAAAGGAAATCCTACCTGACCAACCCAGAGGAACGTCAGGTTCTCCTGAGAGTTCTCAGAAGAGGTTGTGGAGATCACTTCGTCTTGTACAAATTTGTACAAGAATAACCAGTGTATATCAAGAAAAGCATACTTAACGATGAACACGGGCAAAAGTTGATTGCCATCTTTGAACATTTATTGGGGAACAATTACGTACGTAAAAGGGGGCTAAGGAAGGGTCAGACATCAAAAGGCAAGTTAAAACAAATACTACAAAAACTGTCAGTGGAAGACCCCATACAGTGATATAGATGACCAAGAACGGAAATACATGAGTTTTCGACTAATAAAGTGGAAACCGTGACATGGATCTTTAGGACATGGTAGAGGTATCAGATATTGGTAGATGTAAAAGTTCGGTTATACAAAGCCCCAAAAAAGGAAACACAAAGTTCGGACATCAGAGTGACTTTGAACACGACCGTATTCCGTACGTCATCCCAGAGAAAGAGGTTACTAATCGGTCCATAAGGTCGTGACAACCGTTTTCTCGACTCTATTCGTCCGTGTTGAAACGGGAATTAAAAAACTTTGTCCTTTGTCTTTTTTTTTTTTTTTTTT